>VYZW01043767.1:56236-170292 GCA_013401315.1 Balaeniceps rex
CAGTTTGTCCTTTCCTACTGCCAAGCCACTCACATGTAGGTCCTCAGTTTTCCATGTTCACAGTGTCTTGGGGAAAGAGGAGCATGTTAAATGCGTGGTCCCTACTTTTGGTCAGAGGTGCTGGGAAGCAGATGATTCTTGAAAAAGCTGCAGAGGCTGTGTCCTTTTCTCCTCTGTATTTCTTGCTCAGCTTCTTTGTTCTCATAGTTTCCTGCCACTGGCACCAGCATTTCCACTTTAAATGGTGCTTTAACATAGATATTCCCCTATGTCTGCCATTCTTCCTTGGACTAACATTTGCATGGCAGATGGTGCAAATGGCCCAGCAAATATTTACTGGATCAGTGTTAGAAAAGCAAAGCAAAGCAAAACAAAACAAAACAAAAACACCCCAGCTGCCAGACTGATGATTTTCTGGCACCATATCATGTGCCACCAGTTACCAGGATGGGGAAAACACCACAGGAAGATAATTGATGTTGAATTTGCTGGATTTTTCAGAGTATCTTTTGAATCTTGTTGCTTGGAGCATCCCCAGAGGGGAGATACAAGGACAGGAACTTTTCCCCTTCCTTATCAGAGTCTTCTTTTTTCTCATTGCTTAGGTGAAAAAGAAGTATTATGACAGATTAATGTATTCCCCTTTCAAACAAAAACTAGCCATACTTGGTATCAGAATTGTATTAATTACAGAAAACAGATTGAGTTCCTTGCAAATGGAGTCTGCTGGAACTCTCACAACGAGGTCTGGGATAAATATATTAAAGATTTAAACAGTGATAGAAGTAGAGGGAGGTGATCAATGTTAAGAATAATCTGTTACTGTTGGAGGCACTTATTTGCTAAGGCTTATGACAGGAAGAGCAGAGCAATGAAGTAGCTGCCCAATGAAGTTGCCTTTTAATTTCCAGGTTCCTGTCAATCACTATTCCTCTATTTTGCCATTTCCTTGGTAGCTGAACTGACTGGGTGTGAACATCTTTGATGGTGAAGGACAATGAAATGCCAGGAAGTCTTATGGAGCGAAAGCCCTTTTCTCTACTACAGTGATACTCTATATTCTATTTAATGGTGCAGAATCAGTGCAAATTATATTACTATCCAAACTGAGGTTATTTTCTAACCAGGTTACATACCCTATAATTTAAAAAAACAGTCTCTTAAGATTCCAAGGGGAAAAAAGGAAAAAAGGAAAAATAAAAGCCAAAAATACCTAGGCCGCCAGTCTGTAAAGTAGTTCAGCAGATGGTCAAAGAAAGATTTGTACGGAATGGGACACAACAGAATATGGAGCACATCTGAAATTCTTGTTCCAGCTGGAAGTCCAAACCACCTGAAAATCAAATTACACATATTCCACAGTTTATTTTTAATTGTCATTACAGTCTAAGAAATTTTTAATAAAGTCTTTGAGTATACATTTGTTTTAAGGAGAACATATTTTCCTTCTCCCATCAGTACCTCAGGAAAGAGTCAGTTTCTCTTTAAGCCTAAGAGCAGGAAAGATAGAAAGAGAATGTACACATAACAAATACCAGGCAAGAGAAGAAAGAAAATTCAGTCTCCTGTAATTGTATTTTGCCCATTTATCTTGCACTGTAAACTGTGAACTAAATGAGAATATGCCACGAACCGGAAAAGAGAAAAAAACCACAGTCCTGATTAATCTAGTTCACCCAAAGTTCTCTCCTTGATCTCATGGCATTTCAGAAGACAGTGTTCATTAGTTGCCAAAGCTAAAAAAATGTCATTGTATCCTCAGTGCCAAAAGAGAAGAGGAGAGGTCTTTCACTGGAAAACCAAAGCGACTACAAAATCCTTGCAAAGGCCACAGAGGGTAGGGCTGTTTTGAGGTCCTCTCTCCAGGAATGCTTTTATGACTTTCAAACAAATCTTGATTTCCAAAACTCATATGCCCTAACCAAAACCTGGGAACACCTGAATTCGCATCTGAACTCTGAGATACTCAAAATTGCAGCATTAGACATGGGCATTCATGAACAGTGAGAAAGTTTAGCTACAGACACTCTTCCATAACCTAGTGGATCCTTCTCTTCTACTAGGTAGATTCATATAGTCTAGAAAAAGAATATATTGTTATACAGAGAACAAAGTTCAGAAAACTATCAATCTGAATGGTCTATTTAAAGGCATAGATTCACGCACTGTCATGATGAATGCAGAGAAGATGGATCAGAGTATTCAAAGTGCTTGAAGGCTCTGACCAGCCAAAAGGAAAAACAATAAAAAAGGAAAAATGGCAAAAAGCAGTTGGCTTTGAACCTCATGCCTGTCTACCTGCTTATTGAAAAAGCTGGTCACCTGGTTCTGGACATTCAGGGGTTCTCATCTTGCACGCCAGTAATTCTCCATCTAATCTCAATTTGGCTGAGTTTTCTGCTGAACTTCAGCAAACATATTCAGCTAAAAAATTGTATAACTTACCCAACTGGCCTGTACTGGTTTCTATAAAGGAAAGTTAGAAAATACATCAGTGCTTAAGTAATTTGTCAATGTTTTAATCTTCTTCCACCTGCACACCAAAGAGATTCTTTCTGCTGTCATTTCTACCATTTCCTCTCAGTGATTGCTAAACAGAGGCTAATCTCTCTGGAGCACCTGCAAACTGCCACCTTCTTAAGCCAAAAAATCCACCAAAGGATATTGGATATTGAATTTCACTGGCCCAGGGTAGAATATCACCAGGTCTTTATTTTAACTCACTGTTTTTATGTGGTAAACAGAAGAGGTTAAGCAAGAAAAAGGAAGATCCAATTTTTGTGCCCAGTTTCCTTTTCTTTTAAGACAAAGGTGGTTTAAAACTACACATTACTAGAAACAGGCATGCTACAGAAGGCTTTAGAGTGTAATAAGCAGGCAAAGAGTCCAGGTTTTAAAATAAATATAATTCACAAAGTTCAGATTTTGTAGGCAAATCTGTCCATTATGTCATTAAGGAAGTAGCCATGAAGTCACCGACCAGCTTCTCAGCTGGAAAGATTTGGCAAAGCTGCGCAGAAGCCCAGGGGAAGGTTGCTTGGGGAAGGGTTCAGCCTTGTTTCTGTATATAGTCCCTTTGTTTCTCTGTACATAGGACTTTCTATATGCATCCCTATACGTGGAGGTCTTCATGTCACATACATCTCGTGCACATGTACATAAATTCCCACCTATATAAATACTACAGGAAAGGCTAGTCACAGCTTCTGTAACTGAGAGTGACACCTGTCACTCTTGTGTCTTGCAGAGACAGTGCTGTGTTTTCGCAGGGCTTACTGCTCTGTGTGCGATTGCTACCTCAAATTGCACCGTTTTTTGAAATTTTCAGCCCCAACATTCAGCAAATAAGATGGGGGGAGAAGGCTCTTTTGCCCATCTTGGAAAAAAAGTTTCTCTTGAAAGGAGGGAGGAGAAAGCAATTCAAATGAACGTTAAAGCCAAGGATAAGTGGAAATGTTGCAGGTCCCTACCCATAAAACGGGTCAGCTGACCCTGCTCTTCCTAGGGCATTGTAAAGATTCATTAAAGTTTGTAACGTGTTCACACAGAGTGAAGAGGACTGCATAACAGTCGAGTAGGAAATGAATAATTCTGTCTTTAGAGCCATGCCTGAGCAGTGTGCAGTAAATAAGGCCTGGGGCCAAACGCCAAGCAATGAGGATAAAAGAACATATTGAATAGCTGCTCATTAAGTGAGCACCATCCATCCTGTGCCCTGCTGAAGCAGGTGTCCTGAGGAAAAGTAATAGTATGCAACCTTGTAATTAAAACTGTATCATAATGCATATTCACCAGGAGGCAAAATTAAGGATGCCCTGAGAAATTCAGTCTGACATTGCCTGACTTTTCAATGCTGGACTTTGCAACTTTTATGTTCCTTTTGCCATGTATATATATATTTTTTTTTTTTTTTTTTTTTTTTTTTTTTTTTTTACTGTTTTCTGTATTTCAAGAGGCGGAGACATATGATAAGAGATAGCAGAATATAGGCTTTCTGGCCACACACCCAAACGAGAATAAGAATGACTTAAAGCCAATGGACTGAAACTAAAGACACTGCATGTGTCTGAAGAGCCCAGAGCAGTGCTGAAAGGAGGAGAGAAGTAGGACTGAAAATCTGTAAGCAAGGTAAAGAAAGTCTGAGTGTCAGGGATCATCAGTCTGTGGCCTGTACACTATAGGCACTGGTGCACATCAGGGTTAGATCTTGGTACATACCTTCTCTTGCCTCACTGGCAATCTGGTTACATTTCATTACAGACTTACCTAGCAAATCTTCTATTGAATAAACTCTATATTCTTTGACTATGTCCTACTCATTCCACACTTTTCTTTCTATCTTGCTCTTTCTTTCTTTTAATCACGTTCATACTTGTCTTATCCCAAATAAATTTTAAATAATTCTCCATGTTTATTCTCTGTCTTTAAGCTATTGCAGCACCTTTTCTCATTTTCTACCCTGGGGTGATCTTGCTTGTTATCAGCACGATTTCTCCTTGATTTATTGATAGTCTCTCTATACCTATGCATAACTAGCAGTGTGAAAATGATTGAAAATGACTGTGGAAATACATTTATATTAACACATGCATGCGTGTGTGCATATGCACGCACATCTTTTATAAAACATCTTTTATATACATAAACTGGATATTAAAAGAATGTTAATGTCACAGAGACAAGGTCATAGCAGTAAACGACTCCATAAAGTTGTTTGAGCTTAAACCACAAAAATTCTTCTTTCTGTGTATTGCCCTTTCAGTGGAACTACTTTTGCTTTTAATGAAATGGGAGTTTATCCCTTGGTTGCCCTCCAGATGTTCTGGCTGAGCAAACGATGTCCCAGTACCTCTGTCCCCATGCACAGCTGGCGCTGAGAACCCCAGCCAGGACTGTTCCCTGGCTGTGCTGGAATGAAGGTGACCTGGCCACAAGACCTGTTCCTACCAGGAACGTGACCCTCAGGCAACCACCCTACAAGTATGAGGATTGAGGAAATCTGCTTTTAACCAAAGACTAAATTCAGCATCCTCAGCCTTCACCCCATGGGCCCATGCTCTGTTTTCTGCACGTCAGACTTTGCAGACAAAACTATTTACTTTCTCATGAGCTTCTGCTCACGGGATTTGTCTGGGTGCTCAACTTAAAATGCAAATACCTTTTTTTTTTTTTGTCAGCAGTATCAAACTGGGAACTTTCTATATTTCAAGAGGAGGAACCTGTTGTTTGTAACTTGCTCAGAGAAAATGGCTGCCTATCAACTTTCTGGCAGGCACAAAGTCTAATTTATCCTGAACTATCCCCAACCCACCTTGGGCTTTTTTCCGACCCTACTTTTCTCAGCTCTAGCCCCAGCTAGGGAACCCCTGGTTTCCAGTCCCAGCTTCTAGACTGACATATGATTCTTTTATAATACGTTTTTTATATACACAACATATTTTATAGATTACCTGTTTCAGAAATCTTTTGAATCATTGCTTTTTAAATACACTCTTTTCCCACCTACTTATTTATAAGCAAGAGATGTTTTAATACTCCAAATGTTATTTTATAGGCCTTGAGGGAAGATAAAACTTATAGAAGTTACCAGGATGGTTTTTTGTATATAATAATTCAATAAATTTAACTTCTAATATCTAATTCTGGTGGTTATTCAGCCCCTTTGAAAGTCTCCCCTTTCCTAAGAAAACATTGCTTGAGGTTAAATCTCAAGAGCTTTTGACTTTCAGCCTCTAAAACAGCTATAGTCTCTAACAAAATATTGCACACGCTGAGGCTTAGGGCTAGCACAGTGCGAAGGTAAAATCATATGAGTTGGAGGAAAGAAGGAAGGAAACAGTGTTGTGCTTTTTTTCCTTCAGACTAGTATTTGTGAACAGCAGAACTAATGAAGATGAGTTTCCAACATATTTGTGTCTTCTGCTTGGTCTGCCCGGTGGCTAACAAAGCGCAAACTGCAAGCAAAGCTTTCCCTGCGGCTGAGAGGGTCATGCGTGCACGGCATGTTGTGAGGACGTCTCACACAGATTTGCTGAAATCTAGCACAGGATGGGATCATGCCACAGCCTTCCCTCCTGTGTGAGCCACTCCAGAAATCTTGGTTCTCTTCTGCTCCTTCTATTTGCATAAAGCTTGAAGGATTTTAAGATTTCTTTTTTCCTGTCTGGAGTATGGAACACAGAAGCTCTTCATGGTCTCTGGTGCAAGTGTGCCATGCACCAGGGCAACACCTGGGCTCAGAAATGAAATCTGTATGGAGGGAGAAAAGGTGAATTCCTGTTCTTGTATGAGGATGACAGGTCAGGATGTACCATGCATGGGCAGGAAAGCGTGAATCTGTCTGTGAATGTGTTCTCTGATCCCTGTGCCTCTATGGCAGATCTGATTGACGCTGACTGACTGGTTCACTAGTCATTAGGCACAGAAACATGCAGACAACATCACAGAAAACTTGTTTCAGGAGCAAACCAGGGTCAAGATACCATTAGCCTACAGAATCTTTGGGATGCATTTAAACTACTGGGAAGGAGATGGTTTAATGATCTAGACATAAATCACATAGTCAATCCCTGTCCCACAGCCTCCTTCAGCTATTGGTCACAGCAGCATCACCAAGAGCTTTTACGACTGGATGCAAGAAAAGCTGAAAGAAACCACTATGAAACTGCAGCACTACCTTCCCTGAGGTCCAAGCACAGTCAGAAATTACTCCAGGTTGTGGATCTTCAGGTTAGCTCAGGTAGCTTGAAATGAAAAGAAATGTAAAAATTAAGCATGCCCAGCAGTTACCCCTGGAAACACCACCACCAGTTCAGTGTCCAAATGCAGAAACCTCACCTGAGATCCGTGCTCCCTCACAGCTGACAGCCCTGTGCCTCCACCCAATGGCTCAGGGCCCGACGGCTGGGGTGGCTGGTGCCATAGCAGCAGAGTATGCCAAGACATTTAGGTGATTTAAATATCTTAGAGCCAGGCGTCTGAAAGAAAAAGAAAAGGCATAGTGAGATGATAGAGAGAAGCTGTAAGTTACATGGGGACATTGCTCTCTGGTCAGATCTGTGTGACATGGGAAATTACAGTCCCAGCCCTCTGGAATTCCCACAGCCTGACACCAAGGAGCACTTGCCCACCAGGGTCCTTCCCCTGACTTTGCTGAACTCACTGCAAATGGCAATGACTACTGTAGAGGTTCAGCAAAACTTGTTGCATTTGACAGCTGCTTGCTAGATATCAGGCGTGTGCTCAGAGGCGCATTAATGTCTTTCCACGCAAAACCAAAGTCAGGATTTGAGCACTGTGGGGAGAACCACAGATTCAGCAGGGGAAAGAGGAGAACATGAGGATCAGAGCAAATGCCACACAGCAGAGGTAGAGAGGAAGAAGCAGCTGAGCTTTATCTTATGCTGCTATGCTGTGGAGGGATCAGCACATGCTTCACTGTGGTTACTGAGGACCCAGTTCTTTGAGCAGCCGCTACTGCAGGGCCAAAGAGGGAAAGAACCAGAGAGTCTGCAAGTGAGGGGCTTCCTTGTCTCTTCTCTGGCTTTATAAAGCCTGCAGGCAGAAGAGAAAGGAGCAATGCCAGTGATAAATGTGAGGGAGAGAAACAGTGCACCAGCACGTGGCTGGCTCCTCTGTTTTGCACCCCAACCACCCCGTCCTGTGTTTAGAACAATAAGGCGTATTTTTCAGCAAAGCTGTTGAGAAGAACATTTTCTCGCAGTTTGCTTCATCTGATGCCAGGTGTAGAGTGGTGCTCTCCTTATAGACCAGCCAAAATTGCTGCTGACAGTTCTGGAAAGCCACAGAAACAACAGGAAAAAACAAGGGTGGGGTGGAAAGCTGAATAATAATAATAATAATAATGATAATAATAATAATGATGATGATGATACTCAGCACCCTTGTTTATGTTTAATATGAACAGGCAGCACAAACCACAAAACATTGCTGCATGTACCTGGAGAAGGGAACTCTAACCTGAAGGGGTAACAAGTGGCCAAAGGTCACCCTGGCTGTGCAGGTGCTCAGACATACCTGTGCTCTGAAGGTACGTACATCGCTGGTCTGCCATATCCAGAGAAACCAAGATGAGTTTAGCCAATTTTTGTTCACAGTGCAATAAAATGGTAATTGTGTCACTTCTTTTCAAGATGAGAGAAGTGAAAGGGCAGAGGGAGGATTATGAAAGAGCAGTTCAGAAAGTTCAGTTGCTTGTTCTTACTTATTTCTTCTTCATGTGAGACCTTTCCAAGAAGGGTCCTTTTGTGAAAAATATCTTTGTGCTTTATAGCACCAAATTCCACTTGGAGCACATTGAGGTTCCAGTGTAACACAGCTTCTACATACCTGCTTAATGACGAACATTTATTTAAATCGCATCCTTAGTCAGCAAAGGATTATGAGCCTCAAGGACTTGTAATTACTTTTCAGACTGGATGTGCTGGTTTTGACTGGGATAGAGTTTATTTTTTTCCATAGTGGCTTGTTTGGGACTATGTTTTGGATTTGTGCTGAAAACAGTGTTGATAACACAGGGATGTTTTCATTATTGCTCAGCAGTGCTCACACAGAGTCAAGGCCTTTTCTGCTTCTCACCCCACCCCACCAGCGAGGAGGCTGGGGGTGCACAAGAAGCTGGGAGGGGACACAGCCAGGACAGCTGACCCCAGCTGACCAAAGGGATACTCCATACCATATGACATCATGCTCAGCATATAAAGCTGGGGGAAAAAGGAAGGGGGGGACGTTCGTAGTTACGACGTTTGTCTTCCCAAGTAACCATTATGTGTGATGGAGCCCTGCTTTCCTGGAGATGGCTGAACACCTGCCTGCCGGTGGGAAGCAGTGAATTAATTCCTTGTTTTGCTTTGCTTGTGTGTGCGGCTTTTGCTTTACCTTTTAAACTGTCTTTATCTCAACCCATGAGTTTTTTCACTTTTACCCTTCCAATTCTCTTCCCCATCCCACCGGCGGGGGGAGTGAGTGAGTGGCTGGATGGTGCCTAGTTGCGGACTGGGGTTAAGCCACACCACTGGAGAATAATACGTCAGTATAGGAAAAAGAGACCTTGAAAAACAGCAATGTGACAAATGGAATCAGAACCGACCCCAAAAGGTGCATTTTTAAGTAACAACAATAATAAAAAGTTATGCATAGTATACGAGAAGAACTGTCTCAGCACTGAATACTTAGTTGTTATTATTATTCTTCTAACGTGTTAATAACATCCTTGTCATCTGGATGAGACATCCTACAGCTCTATATTGATATTTTAGCTCCAGGCAACTGGGCCATATGGAACAGAAGTCTAAAGTGTGTTGTGGGTGCTGTAGGCCAAATTGTCCCCACCAGGACGTTCATCTACATAGCCAGAAAAGAGCTTCACAAATGTGGACTTGGCATTTGCCCCATGGTAATGAAAATTCACAGTTTGGTGTCAGCAAATGCAGCAAGTGCAGAACACATCCTACAGACTTTATTAGCATTCTGAAGGTTTGTCATTTTACTGTGTTCAAGGAAAAAAGACAGAAGTATCACAGACGATTTTCATTGACAGTCCATCCTGTTCCAGGCTATGAAGTGAAGCTATTTGTTCAGCATTACAGCATTTTAGTTTAGGTATTGGACACCTCACGGGAGCCTGTTATATATTTATTTACACAAATGTGGAGCTGTGGACTTTATAGGATGAGAAGATAAAAAAAAGAGCAACATCTGAATCAGATCTCAGCTTTTCTGAGAATTTTAAAGAATGGTTTATGTATTAAAAGAAAGGTGAATATTGGAAATAAACAAATAAATTACCAAAATGGCATAAAGATAGTCACTAGCTGATGAACAGTTACTTTGCCTCTCAGTTAATTTATCTCTCTTACATGAGAAATAAGTTAGCTTATAAATCAATTTCTGCTTTGGAAAAAATAGAAAGAATTAAATCATAAGTCCTATACGAATGGAAAAAGTTAATAGAAATTTTAATGAAAGTACAAACTATATAGGGTTTGAACTCAATATCCTTGAAATATAAGGCATTTATCCCCCAGGCTAAACAGCTTTTGGTACCATCTACAAACAAGATGCATGATTTTCACAGGCTCTCATGAAGAGCAGAGTTATTATCATACATTAGATTTTGCTTCTTGATTAAAAAATCATATTAATTAAATGCAATTAAATTAAATTAAATTAAATTAAGAGTTGAAGATGCAGCAATCCATTTATTATTATTTTCTCACACTGTGGGCCACATTCTAATAGAGCGATCACCCTCCCTCCCAGCCTCCCAGTCACGATTACACTACATCCCTGGAGCACTTGCAGTAGCTGTGTGTGCAGAGTAGACATATGACGGAAGTATTTATGGATTTTAATTCTCTTTAGTGACATTTTTCTCACATGAAGAAAACTGGTTGTGTGGTGTCCTCTTCATCTTTGGGGTCATCTCTTCCTCTGAATTGTTTTTCCCTTTGTCTTGCTGTCTCTGAACTGTTTTTTCTTTGTCTCATCTGTCATGTCTCCTTGCATTGTACCAGTCTACTTCACTGCATCCACTCTAGAATTCCTGGAAACTTCCTCCAAAGGACAGACATCTCTGCTGATAGCTACTCTTACAGTGTCTGTGTTGTACAATCATTGAGATCATACATCTCAATGATCCTTGAGAAGAGAGAAGTGGAGAAGAACGGAACAGATTCCTCAAAGTAAGAACAAATGAATTTTTTTCGGTCTTGAAGGCAGGATCAGTCATCCAAAAGGCACTTTTGGTTTCATGTACAGACTCCTGAGCAAACTTTAATCAAGTCACGTAAAGACTAGAGGTCTAGGATATGTCCATTTGGTTAGGGGGGAGAAGCTCCCGAGCTGGCAAGGTAAGTTGGCCCAGAGGAAACTGCAGCAGGCAGTGGGCAGACTGCTCCTGCACGTAAGTTACTGCATCAGGTCCTTCTGCCCTACTCTACATAGGCTGGCAGTGTGAAACACATGGTCTGCCCTGCTAAGCCAGAGCTGAAGAAATGTGTTGGGTGCCCTGAACCATGACATGAGAAAAGGTAAACCACTTTGCCCAGCAGTATGGAAGTGAAGTCCCAGCTGACTGAAGAACAGATAGCAGGTGAGGAGTCTAGGGCAGAAAAAAAGACCCGCACCAAACAAACCATTTCTTGCCAGATAAGTCTCAGAGCAGTCCCACTGGCAAACCTGTGACCTTGTTATAATGAACATGTTCTCCATGGATTTTTATCTTCCTGAAAATATGAGAAAAAAATTTCTATTATTTGCAGTTCTTTGTGAATGGGCAATCCTCATGTGAGAGAACTATTGAGAGGCTGAGCAGCTACCCCTACAAAACTAAAACCAGGGTCTTCACTGATGAACGCACAGACACACCACAAAATTACACCAGAGCCAGTTTTTTAATGTGCATATAATAGAATGTGGAATTATTTTCTGCTGTTGTGCTCTCTTTCCCTCCACTAAGCTGGCACGGCCATCCCCCCTTTGCTGAAACGCCTGCTACTCTCAGGAGCATTCACCCCCCCTCCACGCTCCCACCATCTGCGAGAAACTTCTTCCTATATCATCTGTCTCACCCATTTTCTATCTCACTTCAATTCACTGCTGGCAACATGTTCTCTCCCTTGCCCTCCTTAATTCCTTTTCCTTTCTCTCAGCAATATCATTTTATATGTTAATATTGTTATTTAGTGTTGTCTCAGGTTCCTGGATCCAGGTTATACTGAAGTAGCTTGTGGCATTGCAGTTGCCACAGTATCTTTATACATAATGTTTTTATCTCATATGGCAGATTTGTTTCAAGGACATTATGAAAATGAGTCTGTTCATGATTATATACTGCTGATTTAAGACACGATTTTGTTTTCCTTTTGGAAAATCATGTTGGCTAAATGTCTTTCTTTTTGATATCTCTGGACAGCTTCTGCGTTTTGCTCCCTTATGACAGTTTGTTTCAGAAACAGATTAAACTATACTGCAAAATAATCTCTTTATACCATCCAATTCATACCAAATACTAACAGGTACTGTACTGAAAGGAAGATGCATTCTGTAAATAGAGTGAGTCCGTAACAGTTTTTCCTCCAATATTTATACAGTCAGAAACATGGGCTTAGAATTTATTCTACACCCCATAGCCAAATCCTGTTCAGACCTTCTACTCACTTAACTGTGCTATTACTCAGGGACACACCAGCCTGTAAGTCAGGGCAGGAACCATCCAGAAAGGCCAGGCCATTGTTTTAGAGACCGACAGATACGCACATGTATGCTTACAGTCATCCTGTCCACTTCAGTCCTGCACCACAAAGACAATTTCTGAATCAAGGTGAACAGTAGCCAGGCACTTCATCACAACCAGCTCCTCAGTCTCTTGCAGTTCACTTGTTCACATTGAACACTGCTGGTTAAGACCGGCCTTTTACTCATTATCACATCTAAAAATAGTTTTAAGGGTTTATTTGTAAGGTTTATTTGTAACATATGTTCACACATGAAGTAAAAAAAAAGCTTGCCAGGTGTCCATTAGTTTTCAAAGAAAACCCTAACCAAACTAATCTCCCGAGTCTGAAAAATCAAATTGTAAGCCTTTCAGGAAAATTGCACTATAAAATAGGCCACGCATGAAAATATAATTAAAGTGGTTAGTAGTTTTCACTACAGGAGCCCTGTTCTGCTCTCTGAAACACCAGCCATTGCTCCATTCATGTGAAATTGGATCAAATCTGCCATACAATTGCTCCATAGTGATAGTTCTTGGGCACATGAAAACATGCTCTACTCTACGTTCATCCATTAGACCTTTTTGTTCCTGCTGTTCAAGAATCCAGCAAGTACTTTCAAAGGAGAGGTTTTTGCACCCTAGAGGGCTTCCCACCAACATAAAACTATACCAAACTATCACTCATTCATAGACCTTTCAAAGACAAAAAAAATCACATTTATTTATGGAGATAAAATGTTTAAACAAGACATCATTCAGTTTTCCATGATAGCAGTCGCTATGCATAGTCTAAATTTCCCCCCTAAGAAGAAAAGATTTATATTATGTCCTAAGAAAAGTCTGTTTGTTTGTTTGTTTTCTAATGGAGGATGGCAGAAGGACTGGCAGTACACCCCTAAAGCTATAACATTCAATATATAAAATTGATTCAATATATAAAAAAATATACAAAGGTAGCAGATCCGCTAAGGAATATATCACAACTTTCCTAAATAGAGAGTGGGATATTGGGGAAGGAAGGAGAGGGGGGTGGATTTAAAGGAAAGGTTGGTTTTCTCCATGGATACCCTTTTTCATTTCTAAAGTTTTTGCTATGGAGGTCCATTTATTAGCTTGCTTAAACAGTGCATATACATAGTTCAAAACAATAACTGTTTAAAGATATGAAAGGCTATGTATGACTCCACTGAAATGCTTTCACATTATTTTCTTAAACCAAAGAATTCTGTATTCACATTTTAAAGCATTAAATAGAAAGATGTCCTGGTTTGTATTATCTAACCAATGAACCAGGGAACCAGCTGCAGATTCATTTTCTGTATGATTTCCCTGATGGATACATTCAGGATGCTATGGTCAGGAGCTAGTAAAACAACCCCTGGGAAGAGGTCAGAAATGATGCTATCAGAGAACAGAATGCTGTGGGACAGGCACAGAAAATTTAAAAAAAAAAAAAAAAACACAGATAAGGAATGTGTGGCCAGGGCCACCACTAACATAATCATTTTAGCTTCTCTTATTTAAATCCCCTTTAATCCTTCATCTACAATTAATAAGATTTGCTATTTAAAAAAGTGCAGAGGGTTCTACTTTTATTGCTGAAACATAAAAGTAAAATTCTGGCCTTTCATCATCTAAAATATATATAAAATTTTGTGAATCAAAAGTCTCTTTCAAACATCTCTGAGGGTGACAAGTTAAAAAACTGCAGAAAATGAACAGTTTATTGTCGAAATCCCACCACAGAGTAACGAAGATGTAAGCCAAGATGATACTCAGTGGTATACTGAGCTGGCATCAAAGAGAGTGAGCATTCCATCTATTTTGGAAAATATTTTTTCATTTAAAATAAAAGGTAACCCATTAACGGTGCAAAGATTGTCTTTTTCATACCTAATAGTGTCAGACAGACTGGGCACCTGGAAGGATAGAAGCAACTCGTACAGGGAAACGACCCCAAATTGATGTTAAATGTGGACTGTCACGACAGCAATAACAATAATAACAATGTAAAAAAGGAACTGTGCATACTCATATTTTGTGTTCTTTTAGGCCCAGATGAGATATTTGCACATGCAACTGACACAAACACAGCCCTGGATTGCTAAACAAAGTCCTGTTTAATATACAGAGATAAGCCCCATGTGGTACATAAGGAAGGCGAGAGCCTGGGTGCCTTCCCTTTATTAGCATAGCACAGACCCGTGCTGGTCTCAGCCTGTGCACTGGGAGCTGAGGGATTGCAGCCAGTCCCAGCAGAAAACCATTGCATCCTCTCTTCTTCCAGCCAGGCTGCCAGGTAAGGCGATGCACTGTGGGACAAGCCCTGCTCGGATATCCCTGGCTACTGAAGACCTCTCGCCAAGGAGCTGGTGCTGCTCTGCCCGGGGTTGGGAAGGCACCGGTGGGGTGAGTAGGGGCCATGTAGGCACTGCCACCCCTGGGGGGCACAGAACCCGCTCTGCTCACCAGCCTGCCTGAGGGACTGTAATACTGAAGGGAAGCGAGCAGGGAAGAGCCAAAAGGGCTGCAAAATGGGGTCCACCTTCTGACCAAAGCCAGAGGCTAATGAGAGGACACTAGTGTGCTGCAAGTACCATGGGCCAGCTCCAGAGCTACACTGCCATAGGAAAAAAGATCTTGTCCATTCCTCTCTACATATCTGCTTTTGATCTGATTGTTTCTTCTTCTGTTGTATAGCCAGGAATACCTCTTCCACCTTTGAGTATCTTGTTGTGTAGTAAGAGTTTCTGGAGGGAATACATAAAAAAAATCCAGCCCAAACAGCTTAAGAACAACAACAAGTGTAAAAGAGACCCTTTCTCGATTCTGTTTCAGAACTGGAAAAGAACCTGTGCATCTAAAAGTTTGTCCTTTTTTCCCCCCATAAAGGATATTTCTTCTAAACTTGTTGCTACCAGAATGACCTACAGAGTGAGCAGCGGTGCTGCCTTGAGAGATTTAGGACATGGCATTATTTTAACATAAGAGGAGACATCATTACTCTTCGTCATTTCTATTGTTCTTATTGTACATATAGAGATAGATGTATGCACCCAGGAAAAGAAATTAATCTACTCTGGATCAGTCGACTCAGTCAAGCACTTCCCCATCTCTAACAACAGTGTGTTTGAAATTGAAACAAGAAGTTTCTGCATTTTGGAGAGGTTTTCTCCTGTAGCTTTGAACACAAATGACACCCTACCTGGATCCAGACAAACATCCTCTTTGGTGCCTGTCTCTGCTCCTTAGTTTTCAGCCTCATCCTCCCCATGTGCAGCATCAGAATAAGGTAGAGGTAGGGAATGGGAGGTGAGGCTCACTCCTGCTGACAACCACTTGCACAGAGAGGGACCTTGTCGGGGGTGTTCCCTGAGACCATTAAACAAGCTAAGGATACTTTACTGATGATAGTGCAGCTATGGAGGATGGCTGGCACCAGCAAGCTGTTGTTTTTCAGTGGGATACGTGAATAGGCATGTCTCTTGTTTCTACCACTGAAGTACAGAAGTATATGCTCTGCATCTCTTTTAAATGATGTACCTTTACATGCAAAGACAAAGAGCAAAACGCAGTGTACGTGCGTGTTGTTTGTTGGATATACATGCCGAAGACTCTCAACAGTGAATTGTTTCTGGTTGTTCAGTTTAATGGCATTTAAATAGACCTGATTTGAACAGCTAGCTTTCTAAGACATCCTAATTTGATCTCCCCTCTTGAGCGAGCAGAGCTAGACTGGGTTTCACAAACAGGTAGTTTGAAAGAACGCTACTATATCAGATCAAGTGTGTAAAAATGACACTATTCACATTTCTAAGATCACAAAGGCCATATTACTTCAACACACAAAAATCTCTAAAATCCAAATTTAAAATGGCAAAAACCTTCTTGTTTGTCAGCATGCCTTTAGTCCTCTCAGAGATTAGGTTGCAATCATGCCCAAAAGAAATAGTTGAAAACTACTCTGTGATCAAATCACATAGATACCTTGAACTAAATTGCTCACTGTGACATTTAAAACACTCAGGTTGCTGCAAGGCAGTATAAACACACCAAAGGGAGGTTTCATGCCATAAAAAAAAGAAATTTATTACACAATAAACATAATTCAGATGGACAAGGAGAATGGCAACTTACAGAAGAAAAGCCTGTCAGTCCCCCTCATACACACACATACAGCTGTGCATCCAAGGGAAAATAATAGTTCATAGCTTCCATTAAAATATATATTTAATAACTCTACATGGCTGTAATGATGCTTTGAGATTTTTCAAACAATAAAAAAGCATTTCCAAATGCATTTCAAGGAGTAAAGGCTACTAGCAAATTCCCTGCCAAAACAACTTAGATTACCATGCCACTTTTCCATGCGTGTTCAAAAGCAAAATGGAGATGAATATGAAACACCAAGTCTAAGATCTATTTTTCAAAGTGTTGAAGCCAACACATGAAAGTGAAATACTTCTTAGTCTCCCGAACTATAGATCCACCACATTAATGCAAGACAACGACTAAAAGCTATACCAAAGCATTTAAAGGCTAAAAAACAAGCAATCTGGTTCTCTCAAGGAGGGCATAATAAATTAGCTGTAGAAGAAACAAAAGTGTTCAGAATTCTAAGGCAACTAAAAACCTGCCTGATAGACACTGAGGAATACCTAAGTGTGAAATTTCAAAACCTGAAATATCTAATTTACTTCTATTTTTAAAATGCCTCTTTGGAATATGAAATAAGGTACATGCACAATAACCTGAAAAACCTCAAGAAGATGCAGAGACAGATGGAAACGTAAACAAGTTTGAAGGATCTCTGCCAAAAGTCTGCTCTAATCCACTGTCCAATCATTAAAGAATAAACACCACACAAACCCCTTTGTTTTGAATGAATTACAACCTGGAATTACTTGGCAAATACACAATGCAGAACGTCATGGAAATAAAGAAATAGAATCTAGCATAGAGGCACATATTTGCAAGTCATCTCCTTCTGTCCAAGATCACAAAAATGTAAAAAATATGTCTTTAGGACTCTGTTGGCTAAGGGTATAGAAAACAAACTTTACTCTTTTTGCTCCATGGCACTGGCAGCAGCAGGTTGGAGGCACTGCAAGCTGCAGGATCCATGGGAAATTGGACTGTCTTGCAAAAGTTGCCTCAGAGCTGCCCTTGGACCTGACTTTCTGTCCAAGCAGGCAGCAAGCCTCTGGGGAGGCTAGCACATCCTGGGGCAGCTAGCCTGCAGGGCAGCTGGCACTCCAAAAGGGACCTGAGGAGCAGCTCATTGCAGCTGTGGGTGCAGGAGACATGACGTTGCCACCCTTGTAGCTGCATCTCAAATGTTGCATCTTCATAAGGTATATAATAAAGAGACTAACTTTAATTCTTCCCCAGACCTAGCCCCCTGGTAGTTTAGTTGGCCAATTTCCCTGCTGTGATTTACATCTCTCTCACCGTAAAATACCTCTTGTTTTAGGAAGAGAGAATATCCGTAGCAATTTCCTATTCACTCCACTCTCTTGTGACAGCATGCTTCTTAAATTAAGGGTTATCATTGGAGAAGGTGCCCAGCATGGAGATCATACTTCATAAAAAGAAGCTATAGATGTCTACAGTGTGAGGAACTAGACCTGCAATAAGGCCATCAGTATTCAGTTCCTCTCTAACTAGTTCTGTGCTCTCAGCAGTCCCCTTCCTTTGGTGGTGTCAGCAACACCTAACAGGAGCTGCCTGGCCAGACAGGAAAATGGACACATTGCTTTTAATTACATGACTCATTAGCTAATGAAATTAAGTTTGATCAGCAAAGAAATTCTATGTTCTACTTCTCTTATAGATTAGACTGACTAGATTCACACAGGTAAAACCCTTTCACTTTTAAATTCCCAATATCTGCAACAGTATCCCAGACACTCCCATCCACATACTGTAGCAACTAAGAAAGAATGATTTTTTGCTGACAATAGGCACAGAAAAGGACAAGACGTCCCTCTCATCGATGCCAGCATAGATTGGAAATAATTCTATTAAGGTCAGCATGGACCTGTCAGACATTGCAAATCCATATTTCCCAGGGAGAGAAGAGAGCAGGAGCCGGAGGCAGGAATTCGGTAGGACAATAGTAGGCAATTGTATTAGGAAAACATGTCATGGTAGGGTATAAAGCTTTGACTATATTTATATATACATACACATAGACAATATATATCTGAGCAAGAAAATAGATTCTCCTATTCATCTGTTGGGGACGTCTATTAATGATGCATTAGTATAGACCTGTTTTCCTTGTCTAGATTCATCCCAGTTGTTTTCCCCTTTTTCCAAGGAACTTCACCTCCAAATTAGGCAAATATTAGGGTCCTCTTTCTGTAATTAGTTATACTTACATACACTTTCTTTGTTTGACAGAAGATGTGGCTCCTTCCCACTGTTTCCCCCCGGCGTTTTGTATCAATTAGGTAACTTTCTGTGAAGAGCCGCTGCCTGTGCTCTCTGATGCAATGGCAATCGTGCCTTTATTTACCAAATACATACATAACTCCGTCCTTAGCCCATTGGCAGGGAAGATCCAAATATGAAGGGGTCTCTGGAGGAGGTGGGTGTGAAAAAGTGTGATTAGGGAAGAAGCTAGCAAGGTTCTTCAGCAACCCGATCTTAAATTTCCAAGGTCTATTTGTTTTCCATGCAGGAAATAGGCTAAGATACCTGAAATGTCCTCCTCCCCACACACATATCCCAAAAGCAGCTGCTGAAGTGGCTGATACAAAGAGGTGGCATTCGGACGCCTTGCACAGCCCAGCTGTGGTGCAAGGCAAGTCAGATCAGACGCACAGCCCTGCTCCATCCCCTCACACCTCTCTTGTCAGCCTCCTTCCCACATCCCCTTTCCTGCCTCTTGGAAAGTTTTGCCCCTTCCATTGCTATTTCTGTAAAAGCAAAACTTTTACAGAGTTTGGGGGTTGTTTTGCGTGACGTCTTTGCACAACATAATTGCGAAATGTGTTAAATCAGCTGTTAGCTTTAGTAAGTGAAACACGCTGGCTGGGGCCTGTGAGATGTGGAGTCCCCCAGCTGGGACTAACAACAGCCTCAGAGCTGGAAGCAGAAGCTGGGAAGAGCTGGGAAAGCAGGCAAGGAAGGTGGCTGCAAGCAGAGAGAAAGGCTCGGCGGCGGGTTTGGAGAACATGGCACAGGGACCCCATCGTGCCTGGCGCAGTATGAAACAGCACAGAGCCAAGTATGGCTTCCCCCCTCCCCAGCTGCAAACAAAGACATAATCGTACCCATTAGTTTCGCTGCGGAGTAGCGATGAGTGAACTTCTAACAGTTTGGAGGTCGTTCCACTACCTGGTCCAGGTGATTAGCTGAGCTCCTTGGGCCTGCGAGACCAACCTTAAATCTCATGTAAATAAGCTTAACTGTGAGATGGTGAATGTTTTTATTCCCCCTTCCCAGACGGTGAAGAACAGTTTGAAAAGGCAATGACTATTTGAAAAATTCATAGAACTGAACTTTTCAAACCTGAGAAAGACTTTACTTCATTTTCACTTGCAGATGAGAGCTTGCAACATTTCTTATTTCATCAGACACGTTGAGCATCCACACACACAGATAAGTGCAGCATTCGCTAAGCCTTACAGGCACTCATTTGGGGTGGCAATATTATAGAATTTGGTATACGTGTCCATGTATTAAAGAAAACTGATTTGCAACATTTCTCTCTGTACGTTCAGCTGACCCAATCTAGTGTCTATCACCCCTCTCTCTCAGCCCCAGACACCCAATCTGATTGGCATTAATAAAAATGTTAAGATGAGACGAGCCTCTTCTTTGTTATCCAAGAAACAATCCTGATTTCTTAATTCTTAAGGCTTTCATTCTGCTTGAATTACTTGTTGACAGTGACCTTGCTTTCATATACACTTTTCTGAGTAAAATTTGTGAACAAGGAATCTGCAGCACACTTATGTTTTCACCCAAATCACTACTACATGGGCTTGTTTGCGCAGCTGCACACACTTTACCTGAATGCTCAACACCTCCTTACTCCATGGTCTGCTGAACTCCCCCAGGTTGCTCTCTAGTGAATTGCATGGCTGAATACAACCTGTGGACGTTAGCATCTGACCTTGTTGTCTGGCTGTCAGCCCTGCGCACGCAGGTGCTTCCACTGTTCTTTAAACCTTCCCAAATCTTGTGGCCCTGGCACTGAAATCTGCTGGAGTCTGCAGCAGCACCAGGTTTATGTATGTGGGGAATTAATTCCACAACCTAGCAGGGCAGAGGCTATGCAAAATTACCCTGATTCTTAAGGTGTCGCAGATTTCGCACGCACCAGTGTGCTGAAATGGGAGATGCTCCTTCATTCACTTTACAAGCCTTGCCAGTAAAGTCTCCTGAGGCAGTAGTTTCCTGGCTTTTAATTGATACATCCCTGGGACTGATGAGGAATAGAGGCAGCGCTCCCCCCCGCTGTGGCAGCACACAGCGGGGAGTCCAGCGGTTCCTTCAGTGCAGCTGGGTGCAGCGTTGCACATTGCTTAGGTAGCCCTGAAACATATACTTGGTTAAGTCCGTCTTTTACGGCATGTATCACCACCACAGGGAATTTTCCCACCCCTTCCGAAACCACATCCCCAGGACTAGGTCAGGAAGGAGCCTTAGCAGGGCAATCTCTGCTGTCTATCCCAAGGACTTGCACGGCGGTGACAGGGACAAGGCCTGACAAAGTCCCCCCCACTTTGTGCAAAAATCATGCAGTTAAGCCTAGAAATCCTGGGTGTGGAGAGAAACTCTTAGCCTGCAAAGCTGGAGAGCTTCTCCAACGGGTGAATTTGATTTTTAAGTTAAGACCAGAAGCGCGTTCCCCTGTCAGGGAGGTGACTTGGTGAATCCCATTAACGGCTCATCTCTCCCGGCTATCTGCAGGTACTATCAATACACCTTCCACCGCCTCTCCTGGGATAGCTGAGACACTTGGCAATTAATTTGCAGGATCTCAAGCAGAAAATTATCTCTCTGTAGAACAAGCAAACCCTGACTGGTCTCCATTTTAAGACAGATAGTATAGAAATGGCTGCTATTCCCATGAAACCCTGAGCATGCACACTCCTCTCCCATTTATCCCTTCTTACTCCTTCTGGGATTTATATAGGTGATAAAGGACAGTACTCTTGTGCAGAAAAATCACAGCCCGAGCGGGGCCAGAACTGCACCCAAAACTGAGCAGCAGCTCTTACGGAGCCATCTGACTATTGCTGCCTGCATCTGTGTGAAAATGCTGGTTCCAGCCGGCTCTTTGGAGCAGGCTCAAATATCTGGGTAGACAGAAAATGTTTTCTTCTTCCTCTTAATTTTCACCATGGAAAACAGCACCTTTAACACATAAGAATCAGGAGCTGCATGTTGCAGACGAGAGACAGATTTTCTATTTTCTACATGCAGAGAAAGCACTGAAGCGAATATGTTTTATTGATTATTTTGATTGTGGATCTGGAAAATAGGATCTATTCCAAGTGACATCTGCCATTTAAAACTTTAGCAACATGATAATTAAATAAAAGTCAGTTAACTTTTAATTTATTTCTATCAATTTATTTTCCAGAACCACTAAACTGTGCTCCAGACTAGATAGTGCCCTCCTCAGAATTTAAAGTATATCATATTAAGGTTCTTTATAGATACTTGGAATTTCCTTGTGAAACTGAAATCTGTTGCTATGAATACTCATGTTTAATACAAGTAACTATGCCTCTTACCATGCAAATCAAGAAGGAAAATGTATTCTAACTGAAAGAAAGGTTTTTCTTGGAACAGCTTTACAGGGATCTCAAAAATGGTAATAAAACGGTGATATAAAAATGTATATAAACTGAAATGATAAATGCTATACTTTCTATCTAATATTTATCTAAAATAAAAATCCTACCTTTCCGTGAATACTGCAATCTGCTTTCAGTTATTATAAATCTGATAACACCTGTTCTAAGAAGAATTGTCTTTGACTGTGGGGTGGGAACTTTGTAAATTGATCAGGTATGTGACTGATAAAGAAGAGCCAGATCAGTGCAAATCTGGTGCTGCGGATTCGTTTTCCCCACTTCCAGGTGAGTTAGTTCACAGCAGCTCAGCAGCTTCAGACACACATTCTTAATGAAATCGTGAACATTTCTTTAAAGTTCCCACAAAAGTGGTTAATTCCTAATCAGGACATGAGCAGTAAATTTCTTTTCTCTCACTTAACATTAAAGTAACATTAATTACTCAACATTAATTAATGTTAATTATTTTACCAAAGGAGCTTTATTCTCCTGAGTTCCCACTCAATTAAAGCCTCACTCATACTTTGAACAAACAGACCCTAAAAATAAACCAAAATAAATCCCAGAACCCCTGGAAGTGCTCTCCTGTCTGGGAATGTCCTGGCAAAATCTGTCTGTCTATCCATTTGAGATATTGATATTGCCTCCAACAGCAGGCTTCCTGAGTACCTCTCTGTACTAAACATGTTTACTGCCCAGCCTCTCTGTGCCATTATCCTATGAGTCACAGAAATAAAGCACAATGTTTTTCTGCCCTAATTTGAGTAGCTGAAGTTAGATGTCACCCCAGGCTCATCTGCTGAATAACCCTCTGGAAATATCGCCTTCTCTACCTCTCCTGCCAGGGCACTGCAAAGTCATCAGCTCAAACTTAGACATCTTAATATTAGATCAGAGTCAGAGGAAATGTAGCCCAGCCTAAGTAATTTACCTAAAGTGCAATACTGGGAAAAAGATCTCATCCTTTCAAGCCCAACTAGCTACTAGACCATTCTTTTTTTTCCCCCTGTTCAAAAAGGAGCAACAACCATCGTTTCAAGTAGTACTTATACAATTTACTTTTTTTATGCTCCAGCATTGCTGTTTGGTTAACTAGACAATTATTTCCTCATATGGAAAAGTTACAGAGCATTTCACAGTAAAAAAACCTGATTTATATAGTGTTTGGGAGCAGTGTTTTGGTTTTTTTACGTTGTCATCACTTAAAATATTTCTAATACAGAATTTACAGTATCTTTCAAAATCAGAGGAGATTTTTTTATAAATTACATACAGGTGGGTGTTCATAATTCTATTATTGCCATAAGTCGTGGTTTAACCCCAGCTGGCAACTAAGCCCCACACAGCTGCTCACTCACCCTCCCCCCGCAATGGGATGGGGGAGAGAATTGGAAGGGCAAAAGTAAGAAAACTCATGGGTGGAGAAAAGAACAGTTTAATAATTTAAATAAAATAAAATAAAATAAAATAAAATAAAATAAAATCATTATTATTACTAATAATAACAATAATGATAATAATAAATTGTAGTGAAAAGGAAAACAACAAAAAAAAAGAGGAACAAAACCAGGAGAAACGAGTGATGCAACCGCTCACCACCTGCTGACTGATGCCCAGCCCATCCCCAAGCAGTGATCGCTGTCCCCCAGCCAACTCCCCCCAGTTTATATACTGAGCATGACGTCATATGGTATGGAATAGCCCTTTGGTCATTTTGGATCAACTATCCTGGCTGTGCCCCCTCCCAGGTTCCTGTGCACCTGGCAGAGCATGGGAAGCTGAAAAAGTCCTTGACCAGTGTAAGCACTACTTAGCAACAACTAAAACTGTGTGTTATCAGCATTATTCACATACTCAATCCAAAATACAGCACTATGCTAGCTACTAGGAAGAAAATTAACTTTCTCCCAGCCGAAACCAGGACACCATAGAATTATTTGGGGTGAATGTCAGGGGGTTCAGTGCATCCAGAGTACATCATGGTCCCGTTTTTCTATAAAAGTTGGAAGAGATTACCAGAGAGTTTAATGGTTCAGTGTACTTGATGCATGAGCATAAAGTGTCCCACATGTTTATGAGGTGAAGAAAAGGGCAGCTGCAAAGTACAAATGGTCAGGAGGACATAAACAGAATCAACATAAGCAACCTGTCAGGAGGTATGCTGTAAGATTTGGTTAAGCACTAGGTAAAAAAAGCGATTAATCTTTTATAATCTGTTTATAAATAGAGTCTCCTTGCAAAGTCTCACTTTAAAAATCTATAAGGATTTAAAGAGGCATCATGTTGAAAATATCCTCTAGCTACTTTCATAGAGAATGCTGTGCCTGATGTCCCCAGCCCAAAAGATGCACCTTTCCAAGCCTGGCCCAACTAAAACCAACCAGCAGCCATGTGTTTGTGAATAGAATTGACAATAGATACCAATAAGGCTGTATCTGACCCAGGAATCATGTACTTCTCATGTTACAAACAAAGAATAAATGCTCAGCAAAGAGATTCCTTAACCAGACACAGTTTATTATGCATGTACTCAACATTAGGGAGATCTGCAAGCAACAAAAATCCTCTGGATAATGCCCTGCCTCTTCCACAAACCCCATATTTGTTTGCTTTTCAGCCTGGATAGAACAATGCCTGCCCGCTTTCTAGTTTGCAGGTCAACGTGGTAGTTGTGGGCCACTCGCCAGCAACTTTTTAATAGTTGTTGAAAAGATGGCTCTGTACATACTGGTTTCGGAGGGCTTCATAAATAAGGTACAGCTACTACTATAAGGGACAACCCCTTTCCATCAACATTTTCATCTCTCACTTTCATACTGCAAAACACACCAGAAACATCAGCTTTATTAAAACAAAGTAAAAATTACTCAATTTTGGCAAATTTCTACTTTTGTAGGATTACACCTTCAGAACACAGGTGCTAAAACCTTATTGCATGGAGTTCACAATTTTTTTTGAAAACTGTAACAAGAGAGTGAAATTGCTCCTGCTTTATCATTTACAACATAAGGTGGATCTGAACTGGGGGTTTCATGTCGGGAAAATGCTTGATTGATTTTAGAATAGAATCTTCAATGTTTTATACAGGGTTTTTTTCACACACCAATTGAACTAAAAAGTCAACTCTGATTGTACAGTTGCCTGCTAAGAAGAAAAAGAACAGAGAGGTTTTTTGCAGACATTTATTTCTAGTCCTTATGAGTCTCCTGGTATGTCATTATAAACTGGGGAAAACATGAACTGGAGATATTAATGGCTTTGTTCTCATTTTCTTGTCTTAAGAAAAGATAAGACACAATGAACCAAATTCAAACTTGGTGTGAGCCTCATGAATTTACATCCAAACTGATGGTAAAAATAAATAAAATGAAATGGTTCTAATTTGATGAGCTACACTGTTCATCTTGGATAGAACTGTCTTCTGTATCTTCCTGGACATTATTTTTTGCAAATTCCTGTGTTAGGCTGTTTGTTAAACTTTTTCATCAGTAACTGTTAAAGTAAGAAAACATAACATTTTATCTGATATGTGAGTGAGAACACAGTATAAACAAGATATAAACTTTAAAAATCTTCCTTGGAGAGTTTCCAAATCCAGCAATGAAGCACTGAGTCTTTTATTTCCTTAGTTTAAAAGCCCATTTAGAATATACCACTTCTCATTTCCAGCAACAAATAGCCTCCTAAAATAATTTTGATTTAAAGGGTCATATTGCCAACCATAATGGGCCATACTGAGTATGTGTGATAAATTCTCCACTGAGATGTGACTTCTGATATGCGGAGATCATAGCTTGCTTAAATATAGTGGAAATCCCAGTTCAGGGTTTGGCTCATCTAAAAGGCATGTTTTTTCCCAGTGACTTGCTAGGATGGTTCTCCTCCCAGAAAACCTTGTGTAGATTTCCCCAGAGAAAAACA
This sequence comes from Balaeniceps rex, assembly GCA_013401315.1. Lineage (NCBI taxonomy): Eukaryota > Metazoa > Chordata > Aves > Pelecaniformes > Balaenicipitidae > Balaeniceps > Balaeniceps rex. The sequence continues at coordinate 82,214 of VYZW01043767.1, forward strand.
ACAAGAAACATATTCTTGATTGTCCAAAAACAAGTGGGGGAACAACACTAGTAGAACAACAAAAAAATGAGGGCAAAGAAACCTTGTATGAGTTGGTGGGCTGTAAGAAACAGCAGCATTGCACAAGCATGTCATGCTCAGCATCCTTAGGACAGGCGAATCTGTTCCCATCCACCCACAGCGGCACCAACAGACGCAAGCTCTCAAGTGAACGAGACCGAATTACAATGACTTAATAACTTACTGCCTCTCCGTTGAGCGACCAAACCCCAACTATGATTTGATAGAGTCTTCCCCAATGATGAGCCAAAATGCAGCAGCTAAAACTTCTTTCTAACTGCATTAACCTCAGTATATTTTATTGAGGTTTGGACTAACCCACTTCACCTCCCAATTCAGCCAGGCTCACCCTGCACACAGGGGCAATTAGGGCAGCTCCTCTGACAGGTGATAACACATTACACTGCCAGTACTTAACCTCTGACGATCACGTGCTAGTCTCCTCTCCAGCCAGAGCTTAATGCTTCTCTATGATAGATTATTTTTACTGTATATGGTCTTAAATCATCCTGACAAAACATGCCTGCTTTTCATTTTTAAACAACACATCATACTATTTTTTTAACAATAATACTACTGCATAACATAAATAGGAAATCAAACATATTGTTAATATATATTTATTTATCATTTTATTATATACTATGTATTTACATTCTTTATCAGTATATAGTATAGCTCTCATAGGCATACCCTCCAGCCACGTGTTCAGCACCACATTTGATACCTGCCATTTATGTTTTTTTCCCTCTCTGCTCTTCTCTCCAAGGGGAGAGCAGGGAGTGCCTTGGAGCGCTCAGTTTTGTCAGGGCCTTTGGTTTGGTTCTGGTTTTAAACATACGTGTTGCTCCGTGCTTGTGTCAGGGGCTGAGAGGTCCAAGAGGCACTTCTTGCCTGAAGCAGCAGGTGAAGAGGTGGTCAGTGCTCCTGCGGGAGGGCATTCGCTCCCCGCCTCCCAGCCCGGCACCCCAGAAACCCTCAGCCCTCTGCACAAAGGAGTTTTTTTAAGCTAAGTCTATGAACTCATGTGTAAAAAGGAAGCTGGTTTTCAATGCAAAAACACAGCATAAACGTTCAAGGAAGCTTTCTATTGTCAAGTAATTGATATGTCATGATTGAATGTGCTAACACACTTGAAACTGAAATAGTTTCACAGAGCTTTTTTCTCTGTCATGGTCAGAAAAGGCATTTCGGCAGCGGGGCAGGAGGAAGTCGGTTCTGTCACTCCACCACTTCCTCCCGAGAACAAGCAGACAATAGGGAATGTGAGTATAAAATAGATACCTCCAAGTAAAATGCCCTCTGCCACCATCATGAGGAGTTAATTTTGGCAAGCTGACATCGCTGATTGTTTCACTGGGAGCCAACACTTCCTATGTCTGGAAATTAATTTTCAGATTTCCAGTGAGGATTAGGACAGATTTTACTCTTGTCACCCATGGGTTGCAAAGACAGATCTTGTGACAAGAACTAAAAATCTGGAACTAATTTTAAAAGTATATCTGATATAACACTAGCCATTGGAATACATCCAATTTATAATTATAAGACTGGAAAACTTTAAATTAGGTCAAACTTCAGCTCCAAATTAAAATGAAAGCATTCAAGGGCTTAATGCATACCAGCAAGACACGCAATGTTGCATCTGCTTTCACACTGGCTACTTGAAGGCTAAATTGATATTAAAAGCAAGAATGTTAAATAAGTGGATTTCTTTTTAATCAAGAGTTGGTGTTTTCTTTGCTCATCACTTTGTGCTAGAGGGCCATGAAACTATCTCAGCAAAACTGTCAGTGCTTGCAGTCTCTGTAGCCTACTCCCCAGTGAAGCTGAGCTACTTATTTAGCTGTAAAAATGTTTCACTAGTTGGAGTTTCTAAAATTACACACGGAAACAAGAAAAAGGTTTGATAAATGTCTCCTGAATATAATGGCAAACCTCAAGCAAATTACCTCTAAAAAATTTATTTACCAGAGACAATTCAGCTTAGATGCAATATTTGCTTTTCCACAATTTAACAGCAAGGTTGACTAGCTGGTGAGGTGCCACCAGCCATGTAATGAAATGGTGGCTTTGCTTACAATAGTTGCTAGAACTCTGCTAACTCCCACCTTTTCAACCCTCACCGGTAGACCATCCTGACATCCTACTGGGGATTGGTAGGATCCCAGTAGGAGCCATAATGGGTCCTTTTCTTCTTCCAACCTAGAGAGTGGCAGTGGCATGTGGAGAGAAGTGGTGGTATGCCTTGCTCTCTAAACTAGGCTGCTGGACATAGCTCTGAAATGAGACAGTAAGAAATAAAATAAAAATAAAATAAAATAAAATAAAATAAAATAAAATAAAATAAAATAAAAATAAAATAAAATAAAATAAAATAAAATAAAATAAAATAAAATAAAATGTTGGAAAAAAGAGACCTAGTTAATAGGAAAATAATTTCTATTTGGGTAGTACGTGAAATCTGCAGGCTTTGGAGTGAAACAAAGCCTTCCCTAAGCCTAAAGAGCAAGCAGCTTACATACTTGTTGTTTCTTTTAAAATTCCCATTTTATGACAGTAAGACTAGTGAACTCTCTACTGTGAACCCACCTCTCAAAGACATTTCATCAAAGTAACAAGGTTACCTACTGGAAATCTAGCATCAAAGATATAGTGCTCTCATGCAGGGCAGGGGCAAAAAGTACAGGGAATACATTGTTTCCAACTTAACTGCAGACAGCAAGGAGGAAGTTCAGTGATTATTTTTACAGGGGTTTTTTGTGTGTGTGTGTGAAGGCAATTACACCAGGAAATAAAAAACCAACATCAAAACCAAACCAAAAAAAATCCAAACCAAACCTCCTTCACCCCTAAAAGTTATCACTACACCTGTTCAAATATATCTATATCTTTTCCCTTCAACCATTTTGAGAGCTGAAATGTGCTGCAAATATTAGACATCATATTTGGATAGTACAACAGAGAACTTGAATTAATTAATGCAAACTTATTTTCCACTCTGTCCATGGATGCAAAAAACAAATGTAACTAACAGATGGGCAAAATAATAAATATTCCATTTTATTTTGACTTTTAATCACTTTCCCCATGTTGTATTAAAAAGAACATAAATAAACAGCCCCTTTTTAATATGATCATGCTAAATATAACCTATTTCTTAAAACCATAATAGGCAAAAATGAAGGACTTACTTGAAATGGAGCTATTAGCTTATTGAAGCTGGGGTAGCAGATAGAAGATTTACTCAGAAGTCTGGGATTTTGTTTTGTTGATTTTTACATCACAGTCTATCTGGGTCAGGAATGCGGTTTAAAAAAAGAAGAAAAAAACCCACAAACAAGAAACAACCATTAAAAAAAAAAAGGGAAATGGGCAACTACTTGGTTGGGGTTGGGGTATCTCTGTAGGTACACCTCTGCAGCCTCCAGGGCAGTATCACACTTTCCTCCTGCTGCCTTTAGGATGTCATTCCTCTCCCTGGTGCCATCGGCAGTGGCTGTCTCCATGCCATAGGGAAGGCACCCGCCAGGGCAGGGTGTCACCCCCAAAGCCACCCTGGCTGGAGGTAAGGCAGAGGGCTCAGCCCCCTGCCTGATTTTTGGACGCAGCCCCCTGGGGCATGACGGCCACCCCAGAGGCTGCTCTGGGCTGCGGCTGGGTACAGTCCATCCTTGTTCTGCACAAAAATCCAAGTCCAAACAATTCTTTTATTTTCTCTCTGGGGTAATGATGTTTTGGGGGCTTTTTGCTTTAACATCAGACCAGTGTTTCATAGGTGGGCTGTGTTTTTGCTCTGAGGCAAGGCACCATGGTGGCTGAGACATGCCACCCCACCATGTCTCTGCCCCCATCACCTCGCTCTTCGAGATCTGCATCCCGCTCTCTGTAAAAGACAGAGCAACACCTGTTCATCATCTTGTACCTTCAGGTTTGGTTTTTTTTTTTCCCCCTGGTTTTCTTTTTGAGTGGTAGTTTATTCAACAAGGTGCTTGTGAGTCTTTGATGGCATGAGGTAGGAAATCATCGCACAAAGAGTGTAACTCCCAGCAATCTGAACTCTGCTTTTAACACAAAGAAACATTAGCTTTATCAAAAGATATATTGTTTCTACCTGCAGTTTAGAACCTTTTTGTTTTCCTTTTACTGAGCAGTTCCTTATGTTTCTTTCATCAGCTGCCTTTCAAGAGAGGAAAGAACATAGCTTTCTTCCTTCAGAAGCAGACTGCCCAGACAAATCCTCCTTGCCCTAGAAATCCCTATTTAGGGTCAAATTTCTTTCTTGGATACTTGATTAGGGACTTTCAGAAAAATCAATGGGAGCTGCTGTCAGGCCTTTAAAGTCTGGCCCTGCTGAAGGTAAGGAAATATAAAATTCCATCAGAAGAACCTGCCTTTTCAGAGGAAATCCTTTCAAACATTCAAGTTAACTAGAAGCTTGTTTTTCCATTCACTTTGAAAGAAACAGAGCAGTATGCTTAAGTATAGTGACCTAACTCTTCTTTTAAACAAATAAACAAATAAGAAAATAAACATTGCCTTGAGCCCTTAGTTTTAAAAAAAAATACCTCTCAGCATTAGCTACATGAGGAAACAAAATGTGGGATGTATTTTCTTTGGGGAAAATACTGGAACCTTTCACCAGGATGAAATATGTACACAGATGTTTGGTCATCAATTTGGGAAATTTATACACTTGAAATAAATACCAGCAGAGTCAAACACATTGTTGAAATGCAAGTGAGTCTTTTACGTGCTTTAAACGTATCAGTCCCATTACCCGAGTGCAACTTTCACATACATTTAATGACAAATAATCAAAAGCTTTCAAAAATTAGTGTGCACTTAGATCTAAAATGGCCAGGGTAATGAACAATTCTGCTACAATATCATCTTTGGGCCACTCAGAATATCTACTCCTTGCACATAAAATAAACATGCAAAAGTACAGCAAGGGAAGAATAAATTTTAAAGTGGATTTCAAGATAAATTTGGCAATACGTCCATGAAGAAAATATCATTCTGATGTGTGAATTGTTCACTTAAAGATAAGACCATTGTCCTAAACAAAACAACGGTCCAATAAAGATTCAATGTTTTATAGGACTGTAGTCACAAGGGAAAAATGAATTTAAAAACACATATTTTCTATATGTTTTGAAATCTGCACAGACCCAAGTCCCAGTCAAGTAAACCAATTTGAGCAGTTCTTTTCATTAGTCACATGCCAACATACATTGCTAAATTAGCAAGAGAGCATATAATGCCTTCAAAATTAATAGTCAGGCTTTCTTTTACTGCTGCAAGGTCAGGATTTCAAGTTGCTTTACTACATATATGTTAAATATTTTTACCAAGGCTAGTACTGCAGAGCTAGAGTGGAGCTTTGGAGGAATGATCTAAATCTTCTTCTGCCTTCTGCATTGTTAGCAGAGGCGGTGGGAAGTGTTCCCAGAGCACGCTCTTTGCACTGCATAAAATTTTAAGTAGCAGAAAAAAGTCCAGATCCATCTTAAGATGCTAGATCTTAAGATACTTGGTGTTCAGTCTTCTAAACTGAACACATTTGATATAAAAGATAGTGAGAGCTACACTGCACAAGAATTTTAGGAGGGTATAGTAAAGGATTATTTTTAAGTATAATTATTTTTTAAGGATAAAATAAATTTTTTCATACTTCATTTTTTTGGGAAAAAAAGTCTATAAATAGTTGATGTTTAATCCCCATAATCATGAATATCAAGACAACCTGTGAGAAAAAATGGGATTTCAACATTTAAACTAATTATCCTGAGTCTTCTTTGAAGCTTTCGGAGTATTGAAAATGGTAGAAAAGGGACAAATGAGTTTAAAAGTTTGCTTATGGAGATAAATAAACTGCAGAACCTACCCAGGATGGTTTCGGTGGTTACAAACCAGCTGAATTTATAAAGTCACATTTGGAAAATGAATAGGAAAAGTCAGCTATTCCCTCCATTTGTAAGGAAAAATGATCACAGCATGCTGTGCTCAAGGCTGCTGTGTGAACACGTGCACATTAAAAAAGAAAAGAAAAATAGTAAAGTGATACCTTGCAGAAGAGAATGTCAAATAACAGCAGAGGAAATTGAACAGCCTTGCAAGCTACCATAAAATAAACAAGTATTGTAAAAATTAACAAAAATAAACAACTGTCACTGATATACAGTGATACACACCAGAGGATGTTTGACTGATGAGAAAAGCACATTTTTGAAAGAATTCATGCACAAAATTTACAGGACCAGCATTGGGCAGTGTATGGGTAAGGTGCAAGATTCCCTTAGCGCTCTGCCTGCGCAACTCAATGCTTTCAATTAGCCACATCCTATACTTGGAGGGTGTCACATCTTTTCAGGTTGGTGGAAAAACTAGGGATGGTACTGGAATCTATTTTACCAATATTTTGAATGCACAAAGATCAACATGCCAGAGTGGGTTGCAGGTGAGGGAACTGGTTATAGATCAGGAAATCACACTTGAGAGCAGGATGGACCTTTCCTTACCTCTGTCTCAGCAAAGGATAAAATACGAGCTGTCTCACTCTTGTTGATTTTGGTCTGGAAGACATAGACTGGAAGTGAGCACCTCCCAGTAAACAGCATTTGTGTTTCTAAAAATTAATATTTCCAAAAGTGAGAGATGATCTTGTAATACAAAAGTCTTTGCATGTAACACAAGTCAGTCTTGTAGACCTCGGTGTGACAGCTTGAATCGCACCCCTGGGAGCAGACAGTTGCCCCGGGGCAACTGAGAGGGGAGGCTGCATCAGGCAGAATCTGTCCTTTTCCTCAGATGTGGGAGGAAGCACTAATAAGTCATCTTTTGAGGAGACTCAAATTTCAAATTAACTTTCCTATCTTTGTCCTAGAGCAGAGCACGTGGCTATGAAGATAGTGTTAAATCTGAAGTTGTGTGCATGCTTCAGCTTCCACAAAATAATATAAAAATAAGGAACCCAAACTGCACTTTAATCAGTGGCAGAGAACAGGCAGGTGAGGTTAGGAAGCTGGCAAGAGAAGGGTGCTGCTGGACATGGGGATACAAAAATTGGCAATGAGGGAAAGTACATGCTGGGGTTCAAATCAAGCAGGTGTAGGGAGGCAAAAAGAAGATACTTATTTGCTGGTTTACCTGATGTGAATTGGGAGTAAAGCACTCCTTTAAGATAATTCCACCAATTTCTCTTATTTAGAAATTCCAATAACAAAGCAGGTATTAGATACCTTGAGACCAACCACTAGCTCAATGACAGGCTGAAGAAATTTTTGCATCGATGGATACCACCTTTTTCAAAAACACTTCATAACGTCACCATCTTTGCACTAGCTTAGCCAATGTGACTGTGAAACAGCTTTCACATGCATCTTCTATTTCTGCTGGCTATCTGGAGAAAACCAGATTCATCCGGGTGCGCTGCCTTCATGGTGATTGTGTGGCCTGATGCAATGCCTTCTTCCCCCTCATGTCCGAGTGGGGTGCCTGGGTGGGTGGCACCTTAGGGTGGGTGGCATTCTATGGGAGCTCCAAAAGGAGAATAAGAAATACTATTGATATATACTGTAAGACTGTATTGCTTGTTTCTCTACAGCTCCCTCATAGCTACTGTTTCCACACTTGGAATCGTGTTACTTATTCAGGCACTGTAAAAAAATACCACAGAACACAAAGGAACAGATTAAAAAAAAAAAGGAAAAATAGCTGAGGCTAGTAATCCAAACACTTTATTATGAATAACAAATATTGTTGGGGTCAGAAACCAAAGGTTGGATTTCTCTCTCAGAATATTTATTACAGAAATTAAATCACTGTTTTTATCTCTAGTTTGAGGAAGGCACTTGCAGAAAAGATGAGTTCACTTCTTTTGCTATCTACCAGCATGATAATGTCCTATTCCATTTTCCTGTTAGAGTATTACTTTTCTTGTGATTATAGCTGTGTCAGAGTGTACTTTCTTTAAGCATGCAGAAGCAGCATAATATCTTTCTATGAAATGAGAGAAATTCTGAAGTTATTTGAATTGTGTGATCCATTATAATGTAATATCTGGCCTGATGCAGTGGCATATTAGCTAGCTTCCTCTACAGTCTGAAATTCTTGTAAATGCTTACCCCTGTGACACAGTTTCAGGCCCTGTAACACACCAGTGGTGAACTTATTCCTTTAGATCTTAGTACTCAGAATTCTAAGGGAATATTTTATTTCCCGTTTCTGCCATTTATTCTTTCCTACAGTGTGTCATTAAGAAAATTTTCAAGTGTGTGTTTTTAAAAATATTTAGAAATTTCAAAAACCCCACAGTGTATTCTGAATGTCCTTGTGCAAATACTCATACAAAATTAAGAGTGACAGTATTAGAGCTTTTGAAGAGCAATTAAAGATGATGAAGCAAAATTTTGGATCTACTCATTTTAATGGTAAAATTCCCCGTGGAATTCCCGACGGCTCTCCCTGCAGGACATTTACAGTCTCTGTGTTTTTAATCTCATCCATTTCGACACTTACAGAGGAATGAGTAAATTTGTGAATTTCTAGATTCAAGAGTGGATGATAGCGGCTTAGCTGAGCTTGTGCAGATGAGACCGACCTCACTGTATTGGACTGAGGGAAGAAATGTTGTAAAGATGATTTTTTTTTTGCAGTTGAAGTCTACAGACTAGGAACTGTGTTAGATCTGAGCTCTTTTTAGGACATGAAAAAGCCTCAGAAACCCCAAAGTCTTTCCTGACTCACAGCTCTGATGTTAGCGCTCCGACACAGACCCAACTGTCTTACTGCCAGGCAATTACAGTGATAATGAGTGGTGGCTGGGAATGGTTGTGGGGATTGACCAGCAACATGAACCAGAAGAAGACACCTAGTGGCCTCTGATGGATTTCCAGGCACTGTTCTAAATATGCTATAAAAGCCTTCAAATGATATCAGATCATTCAAATGCCTGGGTGGCCTCTACCAAAGTTATCCCATACCAGCTCACTCCATCTATGGCAGCTTCTGGGTGACAGATGCTGAGAAATTACTTAATCAGTTATATTGCCTTTTGGTTAGATAAAACCCTTTGCCATTTGTATGGCATGTCTTTCTTTGGAAATAAATTTCTTCAGCAGTTTGAGGACCAGAAATACCACATAGGTAATATTTAGATCTCCTAATGGCTTATTTTCCAGTTTGAAGATATCTAAAATTCAAGATAGGTCTCAGAAGAAAAAGAAACAAAAAATAATTCTAAAAAAGACAAGTAAAATCAACACTGGAGAGGTGTAATCCTCCAGTTGAATCTCATCAAATATATATTATTACATCCAGTGTATGGTAATATATTAATCTAGCATAATATAATATATCATAATGGATCATAAAAGTGCTAAAAAGCACATTTAGGACTGCTCATGTATGCAGTTTAACCCTAACCTTAACGGCACCCTAGCCCTAAGTTAATGTAAGAATCCAGGTTCTAGGTGACCTTACATTAAAAGAATGAAAAAGAAATGTCTCTTTGCAAGCACGAATCCCATTCAAAAATGAAACTATATAGGATGAGCTAAAATAATTGTAACTGCCAGCGACAAACCTTTTACAGAACAGGAACTTAGTTTTCAGAAATAAAACCAAGAAGTATTCTTCTGGCTGTTGATTAGTGGCATGCAGAAATTACAGCAAATGGTAAGTATTCTAGTCATCCGTTCTAATTAAAATTTAAATTGAAAACTGGGTTCTAATGAAGAGGAGCTTAGTGCTGGTCTTGAGGGATCTCCTGTCAGTGGGCAAAGGAAAAAAGTGCACAGAGGCAAAAGAGATTTCACTCAGGCATTTATTTGGTGTATGCTGCACTCTAATATAAAACGGAGTGCATGCTGCCCTTTTATTGAAAAAGAGCCAACGCAGGCACAATTGCTCTTCTTGGGACTGCAACCTAGTGAGAAAATCTTTCTGAAGTCCAGCAGAGGAGCAAACAGCGATAAGGAAGAAATGATCCTATAATTTTGTCCACCCTAGCAAAGTTGTTACACTATTGTTCCTTCTGGATTTTTTGACAGCTCCACTCCGCCCAGCCACCCAAACTGCTGATAATAAACATAGTGGGGGGTGAGTCCAGACATATCTTCCTACACCTGCACCTGCTCAGACCCGGTGTCCAAAGGGTCAACATTTGCTGAACAGCTACAAAGAACATTGAAGGGAAGTACAAAGCAAGCACTTCGACACACTTTTGGTTTGAAAGCACCAATGCATTTGTTTTTAAACTTTAAAATTATGTTTTAACGTGCTACTAAATGTAATAAAAACAAAAATCCATCTCACCCTTAAGCTAATAAATTGCCCAATGCATTGGAAAATTCCCTATACACCAAATGATAACCTTCTAAATGAATGAAAATGCTAAAGCCACAGCATCTTCCAGAAATAGCTGCGTATCTCTGATGGTTGAATACAAGATAATGGAAAATACAGCAAGCATACTGTATTTTTAAAGCCTGTTTCTGTGCTACCTCAGAAGCAGAAATTTGAATGAATGGTTATAACCTAATTCAATGTCAATACCTTCTACCGAGGGTTGCCAGTGCTGTGATCTAAAAAGAAAGAAAAAAAAAAACAGAAAAATGTAAGAGCTATAAAAAAGCAACTACATCACCTCAGTTTATACAAGAAAATAGGTTATGCAGTATTTCCCTATAAGGACATTTAATTATGCTTTGTGCAAGCGTAATAAATTACCTTCTTAAATACTATTCTAAATAATGAAAAAAAACCCACCCAGAGCTCTCATTTGTTGCAGATCCCTCTTTGCAGGGTTGCTTTTTGGTTTTTGTTGTGTGTGTGTGTCCCCCCCAACAAGGCAATAAATGTGGTATTAAAGCAGTCTCTCTCCCTAGCTGTGAGCTTTCTGTAGATGAAAGTTAACTCCTGTCTTTCAAAACACTATGAGTGGCAGGTTGCATACCAGTGCAGAAGAGAAATCTCGCCGCTAATCTATCACGAACAAAATACAATGTCTCCCCACAAACCTCCCTCTGTCACTGTGCTCAGAAGGTTGCAACAGCAATATTTCTCTGGCTACATTTACAGCAGAGAATGCAGAAACCATAAAAATATCACAAGGACATATTTGGCATAGACAACTGGTTGAGTTTGATTAAAATGTACTAAAATTGTATTTTTTTTCATTTAACAGTAACCTTCAGTCAATGTTGTTTAATGTCAGTACTGTTAATGAAGTTGTCAAGCTTGTCACTTTCGTTGAATACCAACCTTGCTAAGAAACTGGTACTACAATTACCTCCAGCTCTATACGATTAAATTCATCAAAGCACTCCAAGGCTCCAGATTGTGCCAGACCTTTGAAGAATTTCCCCATGGCTTTGTAGTCTCGTCATCAGAACAGTTCAACACAATGCACTGCCAAAAGAAAGGAGCTTGAAAAGATCATTTTTTGTTGTTTAAAATGTATAGGATTTGGCAACATTTACTTTTACTGCCTGTAATTCGGCCTCCCCCACCACCACTCCCCAGCCCCGGAATTTCCTCTTATTTATCCAATCTGAGCCTGTAATATAAAAGCAGCTCATGCAGTTTTTAACTAACTCAGTCTTTCACAGTAGCATGTGAAATGTATTTACACACAATTTTAAAAATAAATCTCTAACAGCAGGAAGACAAAGTTAAAAGAGGACCAGAAGCAGTTTCATGTCCACCCAACTCCTGCACTTGAATATGCTTCTCAGCATCCCTCAGTGAAAAATCAATTCTTTTAAAGAAATCATGTTACTTTCAGGGAGGAAAAAAAAAAAAAGTTGGAAAACCCCTCCAAAACTAGCAAGCAGGTGAGAGGGCAATGTTTCTTTGTTGAAAAAGTCAGTGGGAGAAAAGAGGTTCCTGGATTACTCTCCTCTCTCTGCTGACATAAGGAAACCCCTCCAGGATGAGGTGACTGCTCTCACCACGAGGCACTTGGGCAAGAGCTAACCTCCTTCTCCATCCCCATGTCTTCCTCTCCCACTGGGCTGCCTGGTAGCCTGAGAAGGACCAAGCACCCTGAGAGGAGTCCAATTCCAGCTGTGCAGCCCAGGGGTGGCTATCTCTTTGGGCACAGCCTGGGCTGGGCACTTGTCCTTGGCAGCCCGGAGGGGACACACAAGCAGTACAGCAACCCAGGTGTTCCCTGAATTTTTCAAGTCATTGTTTTTGCTCTGTGTTCTTTATTCCATCTTGGAAATGAATATGCACCATCTCCTGAAGACCAAGCAGGAGAAAACACTACCCACAGATGTGGTTTTGTGGAAACTAAAATACTTATGAAAACAAAGATATAAGACATGAAAATCTAAAAATAAGCATGCTGATTTACACTGTGCTGGACACACACTTGTTGCACTGCTGTACTTGGGTTGAAGAGTGCAGAGGGTGAAAAGGTGAATGCTGTACCACTGGTGTCAAAGCTAATTTGACAACACACAGTGTAGTCTAGAGTAAAGTACACTGCTTGCTTGGGCTGCATATGTTGTCCAGAATAAAATTCTCAAATATATCCACAGAAAAGGGACATTAAGAGGAAAATAAAGTTCTCAGTCTACATGGCAAGCTCAAGACCATGTTGTGGTTTCCAGACAGCTACTCACAAGCTCTTCCGCAAGTAACCACCAATTTTGATTTGGTGATTGGGTAACACAGAAGGACATCCAACGCAGCTTCAGAGAAGTTATTTACTCCTGGCTTCCCACTTGCTGCACTTCCCTCCCCGGGCTGTGCTTATAAATAAAACACATCTAAAACTCTCAGGTTTATACTTCAAGACCAATGAAGTAGAGAGACTTTGACAGACAGATCAGCTGTGGAGCCATCAGGCTCCAGCTCATACAGATGCAGAAAACACCAAGTGGGCTCTCCCCTACCACTCTCAGGAACCTCATCTCCGAAGTATATAGATATACAGGAGATGCAGGAGAAGCCCAAATGGGTCACACCACTAGCCCCTCTAATCCACCAGAGGTGAATCTTTGCACATGAGCCGGCAAAGCCTATGTGAGCCATCTTTGGGACTGAGACAGAGAGGTGACTAAGTAAGCAAGCCATCATGAGTACGTATGTATTAACAAGAGTTATCTGGTCAGGCCATAATATTCTGGGGGGATGGATCTATTCAAAATAGAATCAGAGATGAGACAAAGAGAATAATGGATCAAATTCAGTGATTATATTAGACATCTGCATACCAATAAGCAAGTAGGTGGAATAAACAAGAGAAGACTGAAGTCTTCATACATGATCAAAATTATTGCTTGCTTGACCTAAAAGGCTCATTCCAATCACATTCTCAGAACTAGCATATGAGGTGATGTGAAACTTGCTCAAGAAGTACAGGCAGAGGAAAAAGGAAGGATCTGATATTTCAAATATTAAGGACATATTATTTGCTCTGAGATCCCAGAATGCAGAAGGCTTTTGAGCAGCTAAAGAGCTCTTAAGTAATGATTAAACAGAAATACATGTGGTGGGGAATCTATTAAAGCTCACCAAAACAGGATGATCTGGTGAAAGAAGCTTTTATGAGCAATAAGCAGAATCATTTCAATGAAAGGACTTGGCGGTACTCAAGTATTTCGGCTACGCAGGCAACTAATGGAAACCAGATATACCGGGACACAGAATCCCATTCTCCTTCAGATGCTCTGGCAACAACTACTTGATACAGATAGGAGAGAAACCTCTAGAAACAAAGTATTTCTATATTTGATTCTAACTAATGGCATGAGTCATTTGAAAACCTGAATATAGAAAACAGTTCAAGTGAGCATCATTGTGGAGAAAGAACAACAAAACAGAAACCAATGGACTTCAAGATATTGATAAACGCAAAAAATTGTCTGCTCAGCTCTCCAGGAACTAAGCTGAAAGGGAAAAATAGTCAAGGAGAAATGGCAGTTCCTCAACATGAGTGTACTAAGGACACAAGTGCAAACTATAACAAGGAGAAACTAACAGAGAGAGTTCAGTAAACAACAATCTTTTCACTTACCAGGAACACTTGAAGACATACAGGAGGCAAAAATTATGTCAGCTTACAGACAGGCTTACAGAAATAGCAAAAGATGATGGAGAGAGATTCACAAAAGCATGAAATGAGATACAACTATGAAGTGACATGGTGCATAACTACAAATCATTCAAGAACACTAGTAATACTAAAAGATGGAAAAATGTGTTGGAACACGAATTACAGAGGAAAAATTATCAACAGGTAGTGATGAGATAACCAAAGCTTACTGCTTTTTTGTATCTGTCTTTGCTACAGAGGCCAGCTACAAAATGGTAGCCAGCAATACCAATGACAGTGGGGTAATACCTCAGGTTAATGCAGGCAAATAAGAGGTTAAAAAGTAATTAGCTCAATTATTGTATTTAAAGATCTGGCTGAAGCATTGTCAGAATCATTCGAATCATCAGAACCTGCTGTCTTTGAGGATTCATGGGTGACTAATGAGATATTAGAAAACTGGGAAGGTCCAGCAGAAAGCTGATATTTATACAGGAGGAGCCAGAGAATTACCAGCTCAATTTCAAATTCCCAAAAAGCAGCGGAACAAACAATTAAACAAAGGACTTTTCATAAGCCCTGAAAAGCAAACAAGATAAGCAACAGTCTGAGTTGATTTGTCAGGAACAATCACATCAAAACAATCTAATTTCTTCCTGTGACAGGAGAATGACTAGTGGATATGGAAGCTATAGTAGATGTCACACACCTTCTCTTCAGTAAGGCTTTTGACACCGTCTCAAGAGAAAGCTAGGGAAAACTGTTCTGTGGAAAATTATTTCAGGCTGGGTCTAACTGCTGGAAAAACATAGTTTAAATGTAGCTACCAGTGGTTGATTATCAAACAGAGGACTATATCAAGCAGGGTTCTGCAGTGCATTGCACCTGACTCTGCTGTTCTCTGATATTTCCATTAGCCACCTGCATGACAGAACAGAGGGTAAAACTTAAAAAGCATATCACTTTACTAATGTGAATAACCAAAGCCTTGTTGTTTCAAAAATGCCATCATGAGAGATCAGGAAGCATAGAGAGATGGTCGCAAAATAATCACCCAGCACCGAAGAATTTCCAGCTAAAATGCTGCGATGAGTTTTGAAGAAACTCAAGAAAACTGTACACTGTAGGAGAGCATCTGGAAAGAGAAATGGGAATGTTCTACAATGGATCATTTCATGAGACTGAAAGAGACAATAGCAAGCACCAAAAAAAGGCTTCTTTAAAAACAAAGAAAATAATCTGTTTTTCGTGACAGTGCTGGATAGGCAGGCTGTGGAATGGCCATGCTTTGGTCTCAAAGACAGACAAATGTGCACGAGAACACATGGCTTCGTTGGTCCAGCTCTGACGAAGAGAGACAGACTAGGATGATCTTGAACTCTTTTCTCAGTCTGTCTTTTCACATGATTCTACAATTAGAGAAAGGTGCAAGGCACACGAGGCAATCTCTGACAAGAGAAGTTTATATCTAGCATTGTCACTTTTAAGGCAGCAGGCACAGTGCAGTGCCATGAAGACATACCCAAACTCTCTATAAACATAGTAATTTCAAGTGCCTGGAGTGACAAAGAGTGCAATTCTGGGTGAGATATCTGCCCACCTCTTGCTCAGTTAATTCAGTTATATCTGCACAGCACTCCATCCTGCAATGGAGACCTGCCCCTGGCAGTTGGTTTATGCCCAACAACTTCAGTTTTTATAATGCCAACTAGTAAGAACTGTGTAAAAAGAACTGTGTATCTGGAGATAGGATGGAGGTTTTCATTGCCCATGCAAATGTTTAGTTCTTGTTTCAGCTCCTGGGATCTGGAAGCATCTTCAGTGACTGTATATACTGCTTAAAATTGATTTTTTTTTTTAAAGTGCCTTTTTTTTCAGCTTTACTTTGTCTTCTCACATATGTTGTTAAGCAAAAAGGGACACAGGAGTAAACTACCTCTTCTGAGCAGCGTCCTTTCCATATGTAACAGTCCTGATATTTTTCAGCCTCTTCTCATTTCAAAATCATAGAATCATAGAACAGCCCAGGTGGGAAGGGAACTCAAAAGATCATCTGGTCAAACCAAAATCTTGCTCTGTCTTAAACTGTGCCAGAAATTTATCTTTTGAAGCCCCTCCCTCTTGTTATATCTTTCCAAAACAGAATTGCTTGAGCTGAGGAACAGGATAGAGTTGAAGGAAGAAGGGAATCTTTTCAAATCACAGCACTGTTGATGTTTTCAGTATTATTCTGTGCCCAGTTCCTCAGATAACCAGTTTGGTTGGGTTGCTTCTTAATCAATCAACTGCTTTACATTTGCGTATCAAGCATAGGTTTACGGTGACCTGTCCACAGTGATACCTTGGTCTTTTTCCTTAGTGGTTACAGCTAATTTCAAAGCAGCAATGTGCATGAACACCTCAGATTATTCTCTCTGAAGTCCATTAGCCTGTCTTCATCAGCAGTGTTCTTATTTGCCACTGTGCTGCCTGGTGCTTTTGTTTTGGTCTGGCAAAATTTCATGCTTTGCTCCATTGGAGCACAAGGCTGGAGACCAGTGGGGAATAGCAGAGGCACACAAAACTCCCAAGAGCAGGGAGTGAACATCAATGTCGTAACTCTAAGGAAAGGCCAGGACATCACCTTGACTTCTCTAGGAGTAGACCTGGGTTTGCTCCCCTCTGTGGGTCTGACACACATGCCTGCTCTGGTAAAACCACTTCCAAATACATACAAAATCAGTGGAGTTACACCAAGTGAGGGAGCTAGCCCAACATGTATTATCAGCTCTTCTGAGCTTTTCATATCCCTCAACTATAATTTCTTTGCATTGCATTTTCTCTTTTTTTCATTCCCCTGCTTCCTTCTGTTACTGTGTGAGAGCAGAGGTGTGGGTAATCCGTTTTGTCATTTTTTCTTCTAGGTCTCAATTATTCTTTCTAACCTGCTTTCCTTCTCTGTCAGCATTCCCTTTTGCTCCTAACCTTTTGTTTTCTTCCTTCTCGTATCTGCCCAAGACTGATTTAAATAAATCCATAGGAAAGTCATTTGAATGGGACTTTTGCCTGCAAAGACTAAAAACAAGTGACTTGCTCCACTGGCACTGCATTTCTATACCATACATGCTGCAGAAAGCTACATTCACATGGTCAGAAAGAGTTCATGCATCTGGACACAGGGAGGAAAGCTGACTAGAGATTTTCGTCCCTCGCAGAAGCAGCAGCCCTGACCATACCCATGACAGGGGCTCAAATGACTCCTTGGAAATGTCTCAGACAACAAAAGTATTTAATCCTGAGCATCACATGACACACAAAATGGGAAATTCCACATTTCAGTCTCTTAGACTTTCTCATGAAGTAGCTTGCCTTGCAATGTTCGTACGACCGTGTTTTCTGAACCAGCAATGTCTCCCTCAAACCTCTTTCAGTGTATGCTTTGTCTCTCTCTCTCTCTCTCTCATGCTTTTCTTCCCATATTGTGAACACTTCTCTGCCTTCTTAGCTTTTCCTTTTATTCTAAAGCCTCTAGTCTCTTTTCAACTCGGGAAGATTGAAGAGTTGTGCCATTTTGTGCTGCTCGACAATTGACATCCTCTGAGATGTTAACGCTTTGCTGTTGTTGAGCAAGGAGTGCTGAACATTTGAAGTATGTCTGCCAGGAACTGGAAGAGCAAGTTGCTGAGCACAGGCATTCCTGTTCTTCAGTAATAGTCTTTAGCTCTTACTTGAGACCACCAATCTGTGACTCCTGGCACTTCTCCATGAAGTACAGACTGAGAGCAACAGCAGAGCGTCATAGACAAGTCAGGAATCTCCTTTCCCCAAGAAGCCAGCACTGGCCTGAATGGGTAAACGAGGACCTATAACAGGGATTTCAGTAGGTGGCTTGGGGCACTGCATCGCTAGCCTGATAACATTTTGCGTAACCAACAGAAATAAACATGCTCTTAACGTTAAGCACACACTGATGACTCAAAATTAGCTAGAAATTAGAAACCAGCCATGGGATGTTTTGCTATTACATATATGTCTATGTTGGGACCTGTTTCTTTTCATTTGCATGTGTTTGTGTACTTAAGAGATATTCATAAGCAAATCCTTCCTCTCTTACATGTTTATTTTCTTAATGAAAAGATACTGTAATTTGTTGCTTTAGAAGCCCTGGACTTCTATCTGTAGATACAAGAATTTTAGATCATTTCCTTGTGTCCTTATTTCTATATTTCCTTCTGCTTTTATTTTATGATTTAAGAAGAAGATGAAAAACTACCAACAAAAGATATCTAAGTGCCATCTGAATGCATTATTATAAAAGGAAGCAAAGCTCCCAGTCAGATTACTATATGTTCCCAGCAAATACTAATAACTGTTTGTATGCATAATAAAAATACATATGTATAAAACATTGTATATAGAGCGATACAGCAATGAAAAATATCCCCCTGGGATTTATGCTGTTATTGTCTCAAAGAAATTCAGATTCCCTTTTCTCTACTAATTTAGCAGCACACAAACCCAGAGTCCTTCCAGTCCCACACTGTGCCTCAGAAACGCCTGTGTACACAGACTGTGTTTCTTTAATCAGTGTAAATTCACCCTGCAATTTTCTCTCCCCACTGCTACCCCCTTGAGCAACAGCTTAATAAATAAATAAATAAAATCCGTTTAGCTACTCCCCGAGCTGAGTGCAGCCAGACATCCTCTCTAGGTCTTTAGGTAGATGAGCAACCGTGCTGACTCCAGTGACTCACATACTTGTAATTATGTGCACACAGGGAATCTACATCCTTAATTTGTTTTTTGCCTCCTGTGGTGTTTAAATCATGAGGCTTTTTTTTTTTTTTTTAACCTGCTTGTTGTTCTAGTTGGGTCTTAGCAAGTTTCTCTTTTCCCTGTTCTAGCTGGCTTTCAGGTGCTCCAACAAAGTATAAGGCTCCCACCAGAGTCCTTAAAGAAGAAAGATTTCCAGGGTGAGTATACTATATTAATAAATGAAACCCAACCTTTTAAAAATTACACTGTCAGAAAAACCCATTAGGCTGTAAAAGAGTTGAAGTAAACATTAGATTTTAATATCTACTGCTGCTTAGATTTTTCTGAACTGAAAATCCCCAGTGAGCACTTAAAACTTCATTACTACGCTGAAAGGTTGTGAAAGGCTATTTAAAGGTTTTCAATTTTGCTGAAGTCTAGAGGTTATTACAGCTTGAAAGAATACAAACCCTAATATTACATGGAATGAAAGGAATCAAATTTATGTTCTCATCTCCCCTGTAGTTTAATCCAGTTCTATTAGATTCAATGGAGAAAATTAGGGCAGGTTGAAACTTTTTAGAGGGCTGATGAAAAATAATATTTGGTCATTATAGAAAACATTTCTGTCTATTACTCACACTTTAAAGGATATTCCTATCTCTCAGTCCCACAGTCACAACTTATAGTGTTATCAGCCTCCTGCTCAGAAACCCATGGGCTATGACCTGTGTCAGAGTCATACCAAAATGTCCAGAATTACACAAGAAAAATGAGGATATCTGACTCCATCTCAGAACTGAGGTTATCTATAACTTGATATGCAGGCTTTCATTATAAATATTTTAAGCTCTTTTCCTCCGTTACTTAATTTGGGAAGGAATATTTGGTGACTCAAATGTTATGGGCTATCTATCATCATAGGAGACAGCTATAATGGAAGTTGACCAAACAGTGCAAATTATGATAAAGAAGAACTTTTATACTCATCTACTGAGCAGTCCATCAGACTCCAGGTTTGGTCAGTCCCAAGTGCTAAATGAAGAAAAGCATGTGCCTGGTGCGCAGCTGTAGCTGTGTGAAGAGCTGTTCATCTCCAATCCTACTGGGACTGGAGAGATTGGCAGCCCATTTCTTTTCATTTTTGTGCTCTAGCCATCTCAAGCTCACAACTGAAAGGGATAGGCACCCAACTACAGAATTTCCCTCAAATTGTATTATCTTATCATAAAATAGTAAAAAATACTTTGAGTTTTGCTTAGTACCACCCATACCTGAATGTGTCTATGCCAGCGTTTCTACCTTGAGCCAACATACTGCTGTTTATTTTAAAACACACAATGTTTGCACATGGCTATAGCTGTGTTGACCTAAATCCTGGAGGGTAAAAAAAAAAAAAAAGNAATCTGTGCATTAATAGAATACGCTTAGTAGAGACAGGGTCCCTGTACGAGGAAATAAAGTTACTAGACGGCCTTTTAAATGGCTGAAGCATATCACCCTCTTAGGCATAGGAGTCATGGTGCAATTGAGAAGGGGAGAACAAATAAAAGTCTTGGTGATCTTTCTGCCTTCCTTTGCCTGCTGCTTTGGGACACGGCAGGAAGCAGATCAGGCGGTGAGTTGGCTACGCAGCATGCTGGTTATCTCACTCCTCAAAGGACTGCTCTTGGGTGTATGACGCGCCAGAGCTCAGCATTCCCCATTGCTGCTCCTCCACCGAGCTCTCAGTAAGACTGGTCCAGAAGATAAGTACTCCCCACCAACAGCACCATCATGAAGAGATCTTCACATATCCATATTACACCTTTTACACAACACTGTTCCTCACTCTCTTGGAGAGGTTCAGTTCCAGACTTTGGTCCTAATTAAAAAAAGGGGTGGAGAGGTACTAGAAGTGTTGACAGCCCTAACCCTAACAAATCTGTGCCTTTGGCTTCTCCCCTCACCCCTCCTTTGCATCATCTATTAGCCCTTTAACTCCTTCAGAAATCACAAGTTTTTAAGCAATGCGTGCACGAACTGGCAAGGAAGTAGCTGGAAGGAACCTCCAGAGGTCTTCTGGTCCAGCCTCCCACTCAAAGGGGGTCCAGCGAAGGAAGGTTGCTCAAGGCCTTCTCAACTTGAGTTTTGAATCTCTGACATGGAGATACCACCATCTCTGCAGGCCTTTGGGTGTAAAACAGTATTTGTCTATATTTTTATATAGGAGTATATTCAGCTATAAAGGTGCAGAAAGACATACTACATTTCCAATAATTATTTCCTGTCTTGAAACCAATAAGGCGTGCAAATAGGCAGAATGCTACTATCAACTGTGCTCGATGAGGTATCGTGATTTTGAGATGCAAATTGCTCTTCAACTTCAAATCTTAATTTCATTCACTTGGGAGAATTGCAACTTGCACTTAATATGTGGACAGAAACTTTTATTGGCATTTTTCTGAGAGTGCTGGCTGTTAAAAAAATCACTTATTCAACACATCATTTCAAAATATTCATCAACATTTCAGAAATGATATGTTTTTTACATCATTCTAATACATCTTTAAATTTTTATTAAGTAAGTAGGATTTCTACCCTTTGTTGGTAGGAGAATTACTCTTCATATTTTTGCCATATAATAAATGCCAGAGCACAGATCCTGCTCTTTCCTTTATGTTTGTTTAGAGACAGGATATAAAAAGGCATTAATTTCTTAAATATTGGCATGTGTGCAGTTTTCACCATTCCTGTAAAGGTCAGTGAGTATGTTGTCAGTGGAGGAGAAGCAAATCAGTGCTCCTTTGCCCAGGAAGGCAGGAGTTATTTGAACCATTCTTGCTAGGCAATTTTCATCTTCTTTTAAATTTATTACTTGTGTCAGCATCAGCGACAATAAATCAAGCACAAGTTGCCTGTCTGCATGGACACTTAGGTTGTCTCATAGTGTGGGAAGCTAATGCAGAGGAGGAAATGACACTGCGTAGGTGATGCAGGTAAGCGTGCTCCCTCGAGGAGGGTGTAAGGACAGTGTTTGTCCCAGCTCCCACGTATTCCAGTGCAAGAGGCACAATTTATGGGTTGCCTTGGGGCCATGGACTTCTCTGCCCAGCAGCTTCTCAGCTGTAGAGTCCAGCTGAAGCTAGTATAAATAAAGATTTTAAGAGAATATAATTTACAAACAGCACCTTGGGATCGCACAGGAAGACGAATTTTATATTAGCATGTATAAAGTGCATGTCCTATACCACCACACATGGATCACATTAATTTTCAGTCCTCAGAAGTACTCAGGTCTTTAGGGAAGCCAAAGCTTTGCTCAGCTTGATCTGAGTCTAACCCAGTACTATGCCGTTGGCAGTGGCTACCTAACCAGCAGTAAGTGTTTCTATAGCCTGACACTGTTTCAGGTCTCTGTTCTTTTCCTTAGAGCCCTAAGCAAGCAGAAAGCAAGTTATGAGCTCGATGACCTCTGAGCCCTTGGTCCTCTGAAGTAACTGTCTCTTGTGGGGATGCAATGGCTGGCAAAATCCAACCTTGAATCCAGTGGGGCTCAGCAGTGTTCAGGAAAAAGCAGATGAGTATAACATATACAGATGCAACACACCAAACTGAGAAAAATGTAGAAGTTTTTAGGGTTTTTTTTTAATGCCTCCAGCAGGTTTACTTTCTTTTACCAAAAAAAAAAGCAAGCAATATCTCTGCTTACACCCTGTAATAATTTGCAAGTAAGGAACTTCGTGTTTTATGCTCATATCTCCTGGTTAAACTGAGTTGAAAGATACACAGTTTCAGGCTGTTTTCCCTTTTGCTTATGGTGTTTCCGGAATATGGTACCAAAATATACGTTTCAGAATTAACAGGGGCTGAATGGCTAATAAATGCAAAATCCATCTCAGCTTTAACCATGGACTGCAGCAGATACATCCACAGCTTCCTCAGAGAAAAGTGGTACATTTCTATAATACTTCAAATATTTCTTCAAAGAGTTATGAAATCGGATGCTAATACACACATGCACATAGAGAAAGGCAAATGCAGTCAGCATTACTGGGCTAACTTTATAATACAAAAATCCATCCACATTAGCTTCATAAATACCCTTTACTGGGGAATCAGCAGTTTCTTAACCTACCCAAATGCTTTGGAAAGGGAGCTGTTTCTCCCATCAGTGCTCAAATAGTGCTTTTAGTAAACACAGCGAGAGGTCTGAGAATGCATCCAGGAGGAGGCTTCAGCTCCGCTCTCGGTCTGGAGCACACATTTCGTTAACTCAGGGTACGCATTCCCTGTGCGATGCTGTCACACAGGTTCCAGGGGGTGACTTTGAGGGGTGCAGCATTTAATGGGTTAAACATATAAAGATGACATACTGAAGTTTCTAATGCTAATGTTTAAATGGAATCTAGTTGATTAATGAGGTCTTTCATTTGCAGTCACTACAAAAATAATTTTTTTTTATCTTTCTTGCACAGTCTACAGTACTTTCAAAGACACCGGCTGCTCATTATGAATAATCACACAGTGTTCATGAAAGAAGAGTACACTGAAAATGACAAAATCCCCAAGTTATTAATGTGCAAATATTCAATGTAAAGTGAAAATTATTTATAAAAAACACTCTGAAATGTTGTAATGTCATTTGTATAATTTCACAGTAGGGGAAAAATAGGGATGCAATCTTACTTTTTATCATTTTTCTAATATTTGCTATGACCAGGATTAATTTTCAAGCAAAATATAAGTCTTCTTTTTAGACAGCTGCTGCTTTGAGACTTAAAAAAATATTTAAAGAAAACAATTTGCTTTAAGAGAGTAAGAATATAAACACTGTACAATTAGCTGTTAATGACATTGTAAATCTGTTTCTTAAGAAATGTATTTAATTCCTGATTTTGGAACTAATTGTTAGATTTACATTAAAATATATTCTACTGCCTCTCAATTTCTGTTCTGACATTCAAAGGTGTCCTTTTTCTCTGGAAACATATCAATACAGAATCATTGCGATAACCTGTTTTGTGAGCTTCTGTGTTTCAGGTATTAAAATAACAACAAAGAGAAAGAAAGCATGGGAATGTGATAACATCAAATTTAGCAAATTCAAGGAGAAATCCTTTCCATACGATGAACATTTAGCTTATAGAAGACTTGAAAAACAAAAAGCATCTCGGAGGCAAGGAATAGGCTTCATGGTGGGAGTCAGCCTGCAGCTGTTGGAAGCAGGCGGGGAAATTATTAGGGCAGAATATCCTGTACCTACCTCGGGAAGGAATCCCTACCCTTTCCCTTGAAGCAGTTGGTAAGAATTAACCATATGAAATCAGGTGTTTAAATGTAGGAACCTGACTTTATACTGGTTACATTTCCATCTGTAGTATATCTAAGGTATCCACTACCTCAGAATATGATCCTCTAAATTCTCTCCCATTTGAGATGCCTTTTTCTTAGAGACAAAGTAGAGAGACTAGGACTATGAGCGTGACACGTGGAGGTACACCGAACAAAACAAGGATCTGGCCTGGGTATGTCATGGTTGAAGTAATGGAAGTCGCAGCCTTGAGAAAATAAAAGATTTGAAGGCCACAAAAATAATGAATTTGCTTAATTTTCCTGTCATGGAGCTATTTGCTGACATTTGTTTGCTTATCTGTCAGTCAGATTTAATATTTGACAGTATTACTTGACATGCCCAGGTCTAGCGCTCAGAGATTTCTGGGAGATTTTCTTTAACTTCCCAGATACAATAAGTATGCGCACCTTATCCTGATGCAGATCTCCACCTTTCCACCATGCTCCTAAGTGATACCAAAAGAAAAGAGAGGTAGGAAGGGCTGTGATTTGAAAATAATTTTAGCCTCTATAGGGTTTTGAAGGCCTTTGAAAAGTGTTCTGAGTTTCACGTAACACCATTTCTTCAAAGCAATGAAAAGCTTAAATTAGTGTTGCTTGAGAACATTTCAAGGCTGATTTTTCTGTAAATTATTTTCTTGCACTATTTTCACTGCTTTTGGCTTGCAGTAATTTAATCAGAGTCTGTAATCTTCTATCAGTTATTGTGCCACCCTATAATGTTCCTTTACACTTGAATGGAGTCCCTGAGCACGCTTCCAACCTATTGAGACGACACATTCTCAGTGCTGCTGAGAATTCACGTTTGAATGTCTGAGAAGCAGATAAGTAATTAAAATAGGTCAACATCAACTTTAAATATTCTGTTTTTCTCATTATGTGCAGTGAGGATAACTTACCCTCAAGGACTCATTTTAAGTCCTATATTCTATTGATACTTGCTTCCTGTTTTAACAGAGATTGTTTTGAAAATACAGAGGTGCCTTAGATAGGAGTATATGAAGTATCTTAAAAAAGAAAAAAAAATTCGTCATTGTGCAGGCCAGTTGCACAAAAAAATTGTTTCTGGCTGTAATCTTTATTTGTTGTTTATGGCAATTTACAATAAGCTTTTGCCACAATTCCTAGGTAGAATCTATCAATCTTTCTGCCATAACGTAAAACAATGCTTCACCCCCTTTCTGTGACCCTGGTGCTGTAATATTTTTCTAATTAAGATCACTATAAAATTCATTTTTCCTCTACTTCCTCCTCCACATCCCACTCCCAATTTTCTCTTAGAATAAGAAGGCTACCATTTCTGCCTACTACCAACATAAATCAATTCATAGCAAATAGCCTAGTGTGATATCTATTAACTTGTCACCAGGGATAAAATTTATTTAAAAGTTAAGAAGTGTTTTGCAATATAAAATGCTACCCAGTGCTGCAGTAAATAGTATATGCTTCCTTAATAAAGCACTTTTTCAGGCACCATTTTTAGAAATACAATCTACTGATATTGGAATACTGAATGAAATTCACATACCATGGACATCTTTAGTGATTAGTGTCTCAAGAGTAACACTTACTTTTCTGGACAGCTTGCCTTGTATTATGTCAACAAGATTTTCCATTAGTTTACTGTCCCTTTTTTCTTGTTTCCCCAAACAAGCAAGTAGATCACCTCTTTTGGATAGGGACCTAAGAAAAGGACAAAGCAGATGGATAGTCCAAATAATTTTCTGGTACAAACCATGGCATAGAACTCAGCTAATACCATTTTTCTTTGCTGTAGGTTTTATGGTAATTTGATTTTAGATGTACAAATATGAATGCATTTGTTAATCAACTCTGGCATGTCCAAAACTGTGTAAGAAATCTTCTCGTTTTTTTAAAGCAGATTTGAAAAACTCTTTTTGGAGGAAATCACCTCGCTTGATAGGTGTATAAAATAAAGTAGGATAAAATACACACTACAGCATTTGCTTGCCTAGTCACGTCACTTATATTTTTCTGTTTTCCTCTGTTTATTAATATCTAACAAGAAAGAAGAAAGAGAAAAAGACATAGAAATCACAGGAAAAAGAAAGCAAATTACAATAAACCAGTATTTCAGCAGATTACATGCAAAAAGGAAGAATTTATCTCAAAGACTTACATGAATCTTTTTAAAGATAACAAGCATGAAGCAAATAGTTGGTATTGCATGTTAAAGTTCTCTTTAAAATCCCATTCATTTGTAAAGGAGAAAACATTGCTGTATTTTTCCAGTTCCATGTACCACCCTGTGTTAACTTCTCCTCAGAGATATGTTGGATAGGTCATTTAGCAATTTTGCATAAATTGGAATGTTTCAGATTTCCCTTATCTACGTATGATTCATTTAGCCACTAAAATTGCTATCGAAACCCATTTTGCATCATTAGCTGGTATTACTAAATCGTTCAGCATGCTCGGAAAACACAACCATGGGAAAACATACGTTCATGTGAAGCACTTTTGATAAGCTGTTATAAAGAGAGTTCCAGTACATAAACCCATAACTTCTGCCTATAAAACAAAATGTGCAACAAGTAGGCCAAACCTTGATTATATCTCTGATATTAAAGCCGCGATTTTGGTTTATTTTGCCGCATGGTGATTATGCCATCTGTGAATGACCCCTTTAGATTCCTCTGCAGTCTTCTATACAAAGCGGGAAAGAGCCATTTCTATGGCTTGCTTTCATTTAATATTTAGGGTTTTTTTAAACAGTCCCAGTTTGTGATTTCTGGCCTGGCCTAGGAAGAGGGAGATCTCAGGTTTTCCTCACAGCCCTCTGGCCTGACCTCTGCCCAGCAGCCGTAATGCAGTTGTGGGATGAGGGGATGCTCCCTGCAGCATTGGGGGTGTCGTGGTTTAACCCCAGTTGGCAACTAAGTTGGCAACTAAGCACCACACAGCCGCTCGCTCACCCTCTTCCCCCCCCCTCCCCGCCCCGGTGGGATGGGGGAGAGAATTGGAGGGAAAAAAAAAAGTAAAACCCATGGGTTGAGATAAAGACAGTTTAATAGGACAGCAGAGGGAGAGAAAATAATAATAATAATAATGGTAACAGGATATATAAAATAAGTGATGCACAATGTAATTGCTCACCACCCGCCGACCGACACCCAGCCAGTCCCCGAGCAGCGATCACTCCCCCTGGCCAACTCCCCCCAGTTTATATACGGAGCATGATGTCATATGGTATGGAATAGCCCTTTGGTTGGTTTGGATCAACTATCTTGGCTGTGCCCCCTCCCAGTTTCTTGTGCACCTGGCAGAGCATGGGAAGCTGAAAAAGAAAGTCCTTGACTAGGGTAAGCACTACTTGGCAACAACTAAAACATCAGTGTGTTATCAGCATTCTTCTTACACTAAATCCAAAACACAGCACTATGCCAGCTACTAAGAAGAAAATTAACTCTCTCCCAGCTGAAACCAGGACAGGGGGGGACCAGACCAGGAGCCTGCCTGCAGCTCTGGAGAATTTCCCAATTAACAGTGTGGTGGATACATCTCTTCCTTACTCGTAATAGTCAAACAAGGCAAGAACCAACCCTTTCTTATTCACCATAGTCAAGCAAAGCAAGAACCACCATAAAACATTTTAACCAGTTGCCACAGGATTGTAATTTTTCTTTGAAAATCCGCAGCAACCATATTAATTCTTTGCTGGAAAAAGATACTGGAGAGACAAAGCTATGTGTGTATGCTCCTTTGACTGTATGATCAAACCTCTTTAAAATACAATAGGGGCTCCTTTCCAGAAACCCAGTTAGTGAATTGGCATAATTTCTGCCTTGCAGTTTTTTGCACATTAAATCAAAAGACAGAGTATTTCCATGATACTGCCTGGTCCAAAGCTGTGGTCTGGCATTTGGTGGCAGATCTGCTCAGGCCAGTTACCGCCCCATCCAGCTGTCCTTTCCGATGGCTTACTCCTGGCAGTGAATCTTTGTGTCCCTGCTGCCGCACTTGTGTCCATGTGGTCAGGTAGGCTGGAGAAACTTGATCCAGCTGAAAAATAACCTCTGGAAGAAAATAAAGAAGAATGTTTACTTTCCAGCCTGCTTCACTGCCTGCCTGGAAAAAAAGCTGTGCCAGCACAGGACTGTGGGATGAGGAGAGAGGCGTGAAACACAGGGCAAGAGCCAGCAGCAGGGGCAGATACTGCTTGTGCTGGTGTGGCCCCCGAAAAGCTGTTCAGCACACTGTGCCCACAGCACCCTGCCTGTCACCTATTTAATTTTCATCATCCTCTCTATAATTGAGGTTCTGTCTCCTTTCTTGTGTTTCTAAGCAAGCAATTCCTTAGTGTGTAAAGGCTTAAGCTCCACTTACCACTAATGCCTCTATTGCTCTGTGCAAAGGGAGAAGCACCAGCACCCTCACAAGCAAGTCAGCAGAAATAGCCATCCTTCCGTTTGGTCAACAGCATCAATGAGGTCATAACTGCCAGCAAACATTTCTTCACTGACTTGATCTACCGGCAAAATAATCCTTTCATGAAATCTGGTTAAATATAGCAAAACCACTGTTTGTCTTCCTCCCTGAGAGATATCACAAGGACATTTGGAAATTAATCTGAATGATCATTAAGTGTCTTTCTGACATAGGGTAAAGATCAATCTCACCAGCAGGTATCACACACAGGTTGTCAATGAGGTGCCCTTACAGAGCTAACAGAGGGGAGGTCTTGTAGTCTTCAGGGATGCAGTACTTCCCAAAGCCCTTTCCCTTGCATTACATGGGTTCTCCACAGCAAAAGGGAGCTTACATGGCTTGGTTCCTTCAGTGTTGACAGATAGGATGCTTCCAGCAACATTTTGCAAGGCAAGTTGGATGCACTAAACGGTGCTCTAGCAGGCAACCAACCATCAGTTTAGAAATATTACCAACACAGAGAGCTAATTTGAAATAGCTGTAAGCGGTGAGAAAATGCTTGGAAACACCTGTGTCTGCACTACCCAACTCACAGGCATGCTATGGAGGGAAAGGGGGCTGGAAATAGGACACCTCGGGCCAGGAGCAAGTTGCTGCCAAACACTTTTGAGGGCTAAGATGACCCTTCCTCTGTCTCTCTGGTCCCAGTAGTACCAAGGCGAAAGACAACCCACAGGTGATGAAAAGTACAACACTATTTTATCTACTGTGAGTCATCAAAACTTTATCTTACTGTGAGTCATCAAAACAACCTTATTCCCTGATTTCTGGCGAGTTTAACTCCTAGACAAAGCTGCTGATGGTATGCACACCATGTTCGCTGGAGACTATCACCTCTCAGCACAGGCATGCAAAAAAGATGAGAGGTTTTTCAAAAATATTGAAATGCCACCACTGTATGAACCTCCACAAAGCAAACTGAAAGATTTTCTCCTTTCTGCCAGCACAGCAGACTCACTTAGTACAGCTGCTTAGGTGCTATTTTTGTATCATATTGCTCAAAACCATTACGTCTCACTGCAGAGAGGGGTGTTGGGCGGTAGGAAGAAAGAGAAACAGTGATGCTGTGTCTGAGGAGACATTTTAAAAGCTCCATGAATTCAGTGTAGCTCCACAGAGGAAGGGAGTGCTGCTAGCTGACAGGAAACTCTCTGCCATTAATTAAAGCCTGTTTACTTAGGGATCATATCTTGATGCAAAGGAAGAGAATTATTTTTAGAGATATTTCACCTTTATTGCCATTGAATGAAATTAGCGTTAGCTGAATGGCTCACTTGGAAACATAAAAAGCAAAAGCATCTTAGAGTGCCAATTACAAGCATAAGGTCTGGAACGGCTCTCACCAGAAAGCAGCAGCTACCGGTCCTTGTGCAACAACTCTGCAATGCCCTCTCTCTCTGTCCTTCCTGCTGTTGAATTTGCTGGCTTGTGATTCTTCAAAACAGCTCATTTCACTGCAGACAGAAGCAAGCACAATTAACGCACTGTCCAAGCTGACCAAAAGCTATCCATGGTCATGGCAGCATGGCTACAACCCCAAAACTGCCCCTTTGAGTGAAATCATCATACGATATTTATTCTGAGCTGTTTGCCCAGTTTTAGAGTGCATGTTTTGATGAGCTGGAGAGGCACCTTTCCCTGATGAAAATATTCAGTTCAGGGACAGCTTTGATCTTTGCATGTCTTCCATCCAGCAAAAGGATTTTGCAAACACTAACCTTGAAGGAAGTTGGCTTTCAGCCATGAGCAAGAAAAAGTAAATATTACATGTCAGTTGAGAATTTTATAGAGAACTGGGGGGGGGCGGGGAGAGACTTTGTTTTGATAGAAAACAAATTTGGGAGAACTGAAATTTTTCTGTCATGTTTCAATTTCTGACTTGCAAAATGAAAATTAAACAGATTGGCTTAAGTTGGATTGATCCATGCAGAACTAATTTAGTTTGCTAAATACAATTAAAATATCTTGTCTCAGGACAGCTCAACATTAATCTTTCCTTGAACTGCTACAGTGCTTCACAGGAGCTAGAGTTTATTCTCTTCTGAGAGACAGGTACCTGACAGACCACATGCCTCGTGGTCCACACAGGTTTTAAATGAGACCGGGCAAAATAAAACTATTGCTTTGCTGAATTTCATTTTGATATATTACCTTTCGTTAAACCCAAAAATGCAGTGACATTTTGGATGAGAATTTAGGAATCCACCCGCCTGCAAAGCTGAAAATTTGTCTGAACCAGGGTCTGCAAAGTGCAGAAATAGGTCATGCCTGGCCCTGCATGCAGGTGGTGAACCTCCCAGCTCTTTGGAAATGAATAACTTCTGTGGGTAACTTTGGAGAACCAGGACAGCAATGCATAAACAACAGCTCAGATCCCTCAAGGTGGACCGGGAAAACAAGCTTAAGGGCCATCGCCTAGACTTTTACATTGCAACACTTCTGTTCAGAAATCATCCCTCGTGGTTGCCAAAAGTATGATTTTATTGCTCTAAAAGCTCTCTGAATTGTGCCATTCAAGAATAAAGGCAGCAGCTCTACCCTCCAAACATCTTTGCACGGCTGGATACCTTGCTGCTGAATACTTTCTCTTGGTTTTTTTTTTTCTTTCCAACACGTTTCAAAATTGATCCCTTTTCTTTCAATAAGCTCAGGATTTTGAAGGGTTCAGCTGCAGATGTAACAACCAGTTTTCACCACTGAAAATGCAAGGGTGGAACAGTACACACTTAGAGGTAGAGTTTCAACATTTTATTTTCAAAGAAAGGCTATTTCTTTCTAGGACACTAATGAGAAGCCTGTATAGGAAAAAAAAAATTGACAGACACAGGTGGCAAAGAAACTGCCGAAGAGTTTCACTCTTTAGTGAAGTCATATTAATGCCAGCCCGTTGTTACTCCAGGCTGCTGGCTGGGCCGAGCCGGGTTGCTCCAATCGCTCCTGCTGGAGTCAACTCTCCTGGGGAAACCGGGAGGGCAATTCACATGAGGGAGTCAGCTGCTGCTGGGCACTGGGAGCTGAAAACTTCCAATTGATCTTTCCATTGATCTTCTATCATGGGGCTTTAAAAACACCTAGTGGGTGGGTTTTTTTGCAGGGAGGGAGCCGTTAAGATTTTATAATAATCTTCTCTGGTTAATGGTAATTTCATTACTCCAGTGATAACTTTGAATCTACCCCCCCACACACACACACACCCCCTCATA
Organism: Balaeniceps rex; assembly: GCA_013401315.1. NCBI lineage: Eukaryota > Metazoa > Chordata > Aves > Pelecaniformes > Balaenicipitidae > Balaeniceps > Balaeniceps rex. Next base: position 114,044 of record VYZW01043767.1, read on the forward strand.
CCAGCATATTGTTCACAAGATAAGAAGCTTAGAGATAAACAATTGCCTTCTTTTCACTCCAGCTATACCACAAGCAAAGACAAATACATAATGCAACAAATCCCCAAGCAGTGGAGTCACTGGAGGACACTGATTTACACCAGCTGAGGACTGAGTGGAGCACTCACTTTCTCTTTTCTTGAGGGAGAAGATTCCTTATTTCTTTCCTAGGATTTTTCCTGTAGGCTATGTGGATCATTAGAAATGAACTAATTATACAGAATGTTTTAAAGATATTTTATTCAACTAGTGATGCACTTTTAATTTAATCAATACCACAGGCCGTACATTACATTAGGTGTTCGGCATGAATCAAGAAATGGCATTTCCCTTGCCTAACACGTCTACTTACTAGCATCTCACTGTAGGTTTCTTTTCTAACTTCCACAATGTAGTGACTTCCTAAATTTTGTTGAGGGACTCTCTATCAGAATCCAGGTAAAGATTAAAGTTAATATCTTACTTATGAGTTTGTGTCCCAGTTTCAAAAGAAATTTATCCTATATGCCCTTAAGTCTCACCAAAAGTCAGTCGTAAGCTTTTAAGTGCTTGTTGTATTGAAAAGTAGCTTTAGATGATTCTGATATACCTTATCTAGTGTCCAATGCAAACTGAATGTTAGCAGTGAACAAATTATTACCTTAACATTATTGCCATATTGCTTCTAAAGCTTCATCTAGTCACAGCTTAATGTTCTGTGTAAGTTCAGCTTCATCTGCACTTATCGATTCACAGTGCTATTTAAAAAGAACTCATTAATAAATATATTTTCCTGTCATTCTCACTTACTCACTGCAATCACAAGACAGCATTAATTTTATCAACAACAAAATTCAAAAATATAGCAAAGAATAATGACAAAGCTCAGAGAGATCACTTTTAGGGGTATAAACTCCAAATCATGATTATCCATTGATGACTGCAAAGGTATTCTATATTTTAAGTACTAATATTCATGGGCTTCTACTGGTAGTAAAAGTACTGTGCTATAAATAGCACCTTTCCAAAAGAGCATATTGGCAGACAGCACAGTGGACATGGTTCTGATTTCTCTTGTGTAAATACTGCAGTTTATCCTGCTGTGATTGACATCTGTGTGCTGATATTCTCTACTTCTAAATTTATTTCACCATTTTCACTGCATTATCCCTTACTTCAAGTCTGCTTTAATTTGCCTTCTAATTATTTTTGATAATATTTAAGTTGGGGAAATGGGAGCTCTTGCTCTCCCTGTACCCAGAGTTTGCAGAAATTCTTCCTGCTCAGGCCTGAGAAAGCAGGGATGCCAGCAGGCAGGAGAAGTTATGCCAAGGGGAAGAGGGCAGGATCTGTCTTGTTTTAATGCATCACCTCAGATCCCATCCAATATGCAAGGAGTCATCCTAGCAGGATTAACTATTGTTTGAAATATTACCTCCCAACCAAGAGACCTGTGCATGTGCAGGCCCAGGTAAAGTTTTACACTTGTGCTGGGGAAGTAGAGAGGATAAACACCTGCAAAAGATGGGATTTTTCCCTGACTGAATGGTTTAACAGCTGTGGATGTTCAATCCACAAGCTCCCTGTCCCTGTCCTGGTCCCCACCCCTCACAACCCCTTTCAGATGCTCAGATGTGGCCCTTGAAATCACACAGGTTAAGGAAAAATGTTACATTTGATAGCAAATTCAAAGCATCTTTCCCAAGCTGTCAGCTCAAGCTTGAATGAGCTGGAGAGGAGATAGCGTGCCATGTTTGTGCTGGCTGCCCTCTCTACTTCAGGGGGCAAGGACAAGAGAATAAACCTCGCTGCTCCATGACTGCCTGGGATAAGATGAAATATTAGAATTTTGTTTCAGTTTTTGCAGAGACTACAAGTAAGAGAACAAAAGATGCTGGAAGAAAGGGACTCAGGGGAATGGTAAAAAAAAAGAGAGAAGGTGCCTGAAACAAGCATTCACACCTTTTTTCTAGATCAATCTGTGCACAAGAAGCATTCTGGCTTTCTTTTTATTACCCAGTATTCCCTGAACCAAAGGGAAAGACTGAATACAAATATTATTGACTAGGATGTGGGAGATCCCATCCTAATCTCTGACTGAACCAAGCAGGCTATGTACCTTTTTAAACACAAAGATATCACCTTTGCTGAAGGAAACCCCCAGACTACTGGAAGCTCAGGGAGTATAAGCTGTCTCTTTAGCATTCCCTTGATCCTCTACTAGCCATTGATGGAAACAGACTGCTGGATTTGGGCTATTTTGGTCTCACCCATTGCATCCTTTTCTGTGTTCTTAGAGGGTCAGGGTTGGACTGCAAGCTTCATCCTGGGCCTGAGAAACATCTCTCAAAAAAAAAAAAAGATTTAATTGCTCAACCTTGCCTAGTCAGAAAAATCCTATTTAACCAAATCTGCATTTTACAATAAGATCAGTGCTTTATGGAAAGACTCATGACCAGATCTAATGGACGCATTCTTGTCAGCTGGGGGACTCAGAGGTATCCTCAAGAGGGTCTGGACTGGATTTTTCTCAACCCTGCTGTATTCTTACTTAGAAACAGCACCGTCTTTTCACAGTCGGGACAGCCTAGGGGAAGGGAAAGTAAGGAAAAGCTCTTACCACTGGGTTTTCTGCCTGAATTACACCTTCTGTAAGATTACTGAAGGCAGCTGCACTAGCAGCAAGTGACGCCAACAGCACTGGAAATGGCACCTGGGAAGCGGTGGGCATGCCAGGGTGCCCGCCATGTACCCCTCGCCTGTTGAAGAGCTCCTCAGGCTCTGGCACTTTCAGGAGCGGTCTCCAAAGGGCTTTATTGTCCCTACACCATCCCAGTGCTACAAGCTGAATGCAGGAAGCAGAGACACGGCTAACTGCTGCCCAAGATATTTATGAAATATGTCATTGGGATCTTGTGATAAATATAAAAAATGGTCAAACTGATACCCAGCAACATTTTCTTCCCAACATTTTCATTGTTGTGGAAGGTAGGCATGACCAGACTGAACATCTGCTTGGCCCCTCCAGCACTGTACCCTGCCTTGAACAGTCAGCAGCTCAGAGGGTGCCGAGCCAGGGGCAGCAATCCTGCACCACAGAAACTCTTCCAGGTGCCAAAGTACACTGCATTTCTGATATATATAAGATTACCACTACTTTTATACATACATTTTGTACACTGCTGAAGTAAACCAGCTGGAAACCCAAACTATTAAGTAAGGTTACCAGGTAAAACATTTATATTTCATCTTTATAACTATAGAAGCAATGGGAAGTGAATGAGCTGCAGTGTGAAACATTTTACTCCTGCTGCATGCAAGAAATTGAAAGGTCAGGTACTGTGAAGGATCGCAACAGGCTTAGGAAGAGAGAACAGCCCTCCACTATCGTCCTCCATAACCAGAGAAAGACCAGCATATACAGCTAGTGCATTTTATCATTAAGCAGCATCTTTCAAATGCCAAACTTATTTACTGAACTTACAGTTCTATTTTATCTCTTACAAGCAATGCAAATAAGTAATATGATTCGTATAGATTAATCCTTGTAATTCTACACTGCTTACTCGCAGAGATAACTCTCACTCACTTTGTCTTCTCATTATCTAAACAGACATGCCTTTCCTTAAGTCATCAACAGAGGTCATCACACAAATGCCCTTGTGGAATATTCATTAATCAAACAACTAATTTGAAATGGATCTTCAAAGCATTATTCATTCCCCATCATTCTTCATACATCAATTTAAATGCTTTCTGTGTATAATGATTAGGTTGATGTTTAATTAATTGTGAAAATGTGAATTAAAGCTAAATTACAAGACAAATTATTCCACAGCACACAAAAAGCTTAATTCTCTACTGTTAAATTTCAAAATCTCGGCAAACTTCCATGAACACCTTTGTCAGCTTTGCACTGTGAGATTATAGCAGATCAGTTGGCTACACTGTTTAATACAGGTTATAGTCTCAGTGGCACTAATTTACTTCCTCCAATGGCAGAATAAACAAAGGTTCACGCAAATACACATCACCTATTTGTAATTAAGAATAGATAGGATATTTGTTATTTGAGAGGCAACTCAGAGGGCCCAAGAGAGAGGGAGATACGCTAGAGATGTTCTACTTCAGCTTGAAAATTTATCCAATCTCATAAAGCTCTTAGATCTAATAATTAATTTGTCAGAGATCACCAAAGATAATCCACCGTCCATAGAGTACGAAGCAGATGATATACTATGTGACATACATGTCTCAGACACGGCAAAAGTTAGTCGGCTTTACGACAGAGTAGCGTCCAAATTGTAGCACATTAGCTACATCTGTCCTATTTACAAACCAGTGGCTCTACGTTTCAACTGGATAAACCATTATTTATGTTCCTTCCTACAGGTTTTCACACATTGTTGCTCTTGCAGAATGGATACTGCATCTAAATGCCAGGAGGGCATTTTATAAATGGATGGCTGATCTCAGTACTGTGCAGCCCAAAGTACTTTGGTATGCCTTCTGCTGAAATATATAAAGTAACAATACAGTAAGCTGATGTACAAAAAGAACTTCCCAAATTTACATATGAAAAATAGTCAAATATTTTTATGTAACAAGAATTAGAACAACTTAAAATTTTCTATTTCAGTGGAGATGGAAGAGTCTATATATGGCCAAAGAGGTCCATAGCATGATGCATGATTAAAAGATAATTATGGTAGGTAAGGATCATATCTAATTTTTATTAAAAAAAAAAATGTAACTTCTAAACAGATTTATTTTCAACTGGTTATTTAATGGAGGTAGGATAAAAAAGGCCACTCAGATTAAAAATTTTTCTTCTGCTCACAAAATGAATATGACAAAAGCTGTGCAAAAAGCATCGTACTGAACTCAAACAAAAACAGAACAGGGCGACAGCAATCGGTCCCAGTGTGGCAAGGCAGTAAGCACGGGCATTTGTTAGCACTGTTCTGAGCCTTACTTGCATAGAGTTCACATATGCTCCTGCAACAAGATCTAAAACCACATCCTTCACGCCTATCCATATGCAGTATTGCACCAAGTAAGAATTAAGGTTCCATTAGATATGGGCTTAAATGTATTGTATGATAAGGCTGCACTATTGAATGGACAATGCCTGAAGGATAAGCAGTAAGATTTTAATGGAGCTGCTCAGAATGATGGAATTTTTCTTTTTTCTTTTCAAAAGCCTGCATGAGCTAGTCTGAGGTGCCTCCTTATTTGTATGGCTCAATAACAAGAAATGCTGAACATCTACAGCTCTCACTGGCTCAGAATCAGATGCATATCCAGTAATAGACCAATTCTCTTAGATTTACTTTCCGTAAGCAACCAAGGAAAAACACCGACTTTTACAAAACACTGCTATTTCAGCAGCAAATCCTTGAGTGCACAGACCTGGGCCACCAAAGCAATAAGAATATTAAGGATGTTGACTATTAGTCAAGATGAAATTTCAGATTAAATTAATGTCAAAATATAATGCAGAAAAAGCCAAATAGTCAAGCAGCATTTCATTAATTTTCCTGTTTGGGGAAAGTTCAGTAGAGGTTTTCAGATAAACCAAGAGTTTTCAATTTGCTCAGCTGTCTTGAATAATAAGTACTTTTTTCTCCCTTTCTTTCTTTTTTTTTTTTTCCTTTTTTTTGCCCCTCCATCTGGGATAATAGCTTTATGGTCCACAAGCCACACATGCTAAGAAGAAGCAATGTCCAAATTCCACTTCAGCACATCACAGCCCTTAGCAACTGATAAAGCAACGTTAATAAACCTGGTCTCATCCAAGTCAGAGCAGATATCATTCAGAAGACGTAAAATACAGCAAAAGCGATTGAAGTATATGTCTAGTTTTCAGTGATTTATTTACGAAACTCCTAGGGGACATAGCCACACAAAGGTCTCAAAGCTGTGGTCTGTGGTAAATAGTATGTCATAATACATTTAAACAATGATAATTCAAACCACAGAAAACTATACAGGGAAAGGTTCAGAAAACGTTTCCTAGCTGGGAATGGGAAGTTACTGAACACTTGGTTTTAACAGTTTTATTATAGTATGGGGGTAAAGTCACTCCTGACTCTACAAATAAAAAATTCCCCCTCTCTGTAGTAGCAGAGTTTTTTGCTCATATTAAGATTGTTCAAATCCTAGAAAAATTCCAGGTCAAGATGCAGAAGTTTCCATGAAAATGTCCCTGTGGATCATCACACACTAATGAAGGAACAGTTTCATGTATGGCAGTAAGCATTCAGAGGTTGTTCAGAACCAATAACTATAACAATAAAATATGAGCAAAAGAAAATTGATTTAGCATCAGAGAAAACCTCAGGTGGTATATCATCCCAGCTCTCGGAGTTAATCACTGAAAACTAAAGGGAAATACTGTACAGAATTCTGTATTCAGTTCTATAGTGCCAAGCATCTGTAACTGTAAATGGCCCATACAACAGCCATCCTATGCTTCTTCTCGAAAGGTCACTCCCTCATCTGGTATGGCTGCTAGAATCAGCATTTACAAGGGGTCAGCCAGAATTTTCCAGACCCCTATTCCATAGCATTACTGCCCTTTTTTAATGCCATAAGCAATTGTTTCCTTCCCTTGATGCTTGGATATGCCAAGTACTATATGGGAAATACCATTATCAAACCTCATTGACACCTCTCATAGCACACGTCTCTTGTCCTGTTGCCTGCTACGTATCACAACCAATTTACTCCTTACCACGTTGCTGCCAGCCTGCAGCCCTTTTCCCAGGAGTTTAGCTACGTCGCCTTTCAGTGTCCCACACTACATTTTATAGGACATATACTTACAGGATATATGTTTTCACTGCTGGCTGCTTTTACTAAGAGAACTCCACAGAAGATCCACTAGGTTTCTATTTTTACAAACACCTGAATAGTGTTAAACGTTGGAAAAATTTTATAGGAATTTAGTTGGGTTTTGGCTGGCATATCCTACTATGCTAGCAAAAGCTTTAGGCTGGAAAGTCCGTCCTGCTGTGCCTACTCTCTGTCCAAATGCTCAGAGAGGAATGATGTGTGTGAAGAAACACTAAGCTATGGATTTGTGTCAGAGGAAACCTCTGTGAGTCTGCCTTTGGTTATTGCAAAAGCCCTGTGCCAAAGTCCATTAGGGCTCTGCTCAGGTTCTCTCCCTAAATAGTTGGGTTCTGACTTTCCTTTCCTTTCCTTGTTGCTCCTTTCTTCCCTCTATGATTTTCACTACCTGTTTCTGTAAAAAACCCCAAACAACAAACACAAAAGCCATACACAGTCTCATTAAGCCTGGATACAAAGTTCATCATAAGCAATGATGAGGACTGTGCAGAAATGTCATTCTTTGCATGCAAGCAAGATGCTTCAAAATCCCAGCCGTATCTCTGCCTGGCTCCCAGGAGACTATCCTATAACTTGCCGTATACACATTAATTAATTCAGGGCTTGTTTGTTTTGTCCCAGACTTTTTTTTCTTCTTTTTTTTTTTCTTTTTTAAGGAAAAGCTACTGGATGGTCACAATGAAAAGGGCAAAAGTCACATAGATAGAGTCTTCTGAAAGGTCAAGCCATTAAGAATTTGCTTATAACCTTCACTGTGTCTGCACTTTTGCTACTGATACCCAAAAGCTGAGTCCCAAAGCTGAGCAGGAGAGTCAGCTCTCCTGGTCCTGGTGGATGCCGCATCAACCTCCATTCATCTACTCTGTGTAACTTGGCTCCACCCAAGGTTCTCACTGAAATTACCTCCCGTGTTTACTGTCACAGGCCTCCCACTCTGTGTAAACAATTCAAAATATCAGAAGCCATTAATACCCCCTTTAAAACATTACATCCTTGGAATCCTTGACTACTGTGACAGAGCGAAGAAAAATGCAGATTTAACAACATATTATCAAAAACCTGAAAATGACTACAGGGAGGGAGAGGGTATACTTGCCACCAATCCTCCAGCCAGTTTGATTCTCTGCTCTAAGACTTTTCCTTATTCTTTTTGTTGATTTAAGAGTAAAATGTTTGAGAACATCTACATTCCTGATACACACAGATTATTGTTGAGTAAAGATAACCGTCATCAAAGCAAAATAAAAGACCAGTTTATTCTCATTTGCCCCTTGAAAAATACCTGCTCAATCAAGAGAAAAATCAGGAACAAGAGATGATGAAATAAAACTCTTTTAGAAGAAAGCATTTTTGCCAGCAAGGAAAATAACCTGTTCAGTTAGCTTTTACTGTTCAGTTCTGTTAGAAGTGGTCTTGCCTGCAGACTTCTATTTTCTCCTGGATCTCCAGGAAGATAATTCCAGCTGATGACTTGTGGAGCTTCCAATTCCCACCATTTATTCTTTAGCAAGCAGTAGAGAGAAACATCTTTAAGCTTAAAGCTTCAGTTCCTTTCCTAGTACTATTACTTGCCTTCAAAATATATTTTCCATCACCCATCCAACATCATTTCCTAGGTGTTGGTGCAATACAATAGCAAAGCCTGTGGTTTAGCAGTACATTTCACATTCCATGCATTTAAAATATTTGGTACCGAAACCTACTGTCTCTCAACAATAACCCCATGGAAAATGTGCAATTAGTCGACAAAGTAATTATTTGCAAGGACCTTCATTCCATAAAACAGAGGAAAGTGTTTCTTTCTTTCTCTCTCTCTCCTCATTTGTTTTTAAGAGAAATACATTTCAGAAGCAAGAGATACCTGAAACAGAACTCTGTATTTTAGTTAATTACAATCAGTAAATTGTCCTGAAGTCACTGGATTTAATTTGACCCACTCAAATTTTTTTTTTTAAAAATGATGGGGATATTTAGGAGCTTTTGAGGGCATCATGATGATGATTTTGGGGTGCTTACAATAGTAACTTACCCAAGCTAGCAGGAACATTGCTTTGGTACCCTCATACAACCCAAACCCTGCTGTTTTTCCCTCCAGAATATACTTCACTGATTTTAGCTTTGATTTCTGCTGCTCTGAAAACAGTGTGAGACATGAATGTTTTCCAGGTTAATCATGCCGCCTCCGAGGTCTCTCGTTTCCCTCCGCTGAGATGAAATGTGAAGGTCTCTGGATCTTAAAGACGTCTTAGAACACTCCTTAAGTGTAACGACTTTCAGATCTGCAAGCACAGTACCGAGCCAGCAGTGCCTCTGGGCTGTGGAGTGCGAACCAGTGGTGGTGCAGACACCAGCTATAGGTCATTTGCAGCTGCTCCATAGGAATGTCTAACCCCTCTGCAGGAGGTTACAGATACTTTCGAAAACAAAGGTTCCTGAGGTTCTGTGACGAATTGTGAGGAATGGCAATGGTCCTTGAGCCAATAGCATCCCCCAGGACATCTATCTCAGTTGTATTTACAACAGTTGCACTTCTAACATGCCTGGGCTGGTCATCTTGGAGCATGGTGACAACATTGCAATTGCATCTTCTTTACCAGCCACAGCTGACCTGGGTCTCAGCCTTAGCACTAGGCTGACCCTGAAACAGCGTCCGCAGCAGATATCACCCACTCCTTATGCCACTGCCAGGGGCTGGTCTTTTCACCATAAATGGTTAATGCAGTTTCCCAGCAGTGTGAGGCAACCTGATGGTCATTTGGGGATAAAATGATAAAGCCTTGACATGTGTGTGGTCTTAATACTCCAGGGTCAAAACTGGGCGTGAACACAGATGCACCCACAGAAAATGCTTTTATCAGCACAAGTTATTTTGATTTCAATTCCCATAGGGTAATAAACTGTACTGGCAGAAGGTACTGTGGTGCTGGTCTAACTTTATCTGTGCTTGGAGTTACAAATTTGGGAGACAAAAAGCTCATACCCCTATCAGACAGAGTTACAGCAATTAAAAAACTGCAGTCAAGTGGAAGCCTAGAACAACATAAGCAATACACATACACAAAAGCTGATGACGTTTTGCTTTTGTGAACCTCAGACCAGCTGGGAGTGCACAAGGGAGGATGACTGGTGCCAACACCCTGAAACAAGAGTTGCAGCTCTCTTGGCCACCTCCCAATCTAATCACACACGCACATTTCAGCATTATCAGCACAGCTGTTTCTGCACCACACAGCAAACCAGCCTGGGGGTTAATTGGTTGAAAAATTAACCCAGAAAGTGAAGAGGAAGAGAAAGTTGTGGGGTCTTTTGCCTCAACTCACAGAGCTGTCACATGCAAGCAGTTGAGCTGGCACTGCTGGAGAGGAGGATGCTCCTTTTGGGGTGCATTCTGCTGGTTTGTTAGCCAATGTTTTGCACTGTGAAGTCACAAGCTGAGATGCTGCCTTGTCCCTGTCATCATTTTGATGCATCATATAGATGCATTGCTAGTGTCTCTTTCTAGCCACATGCAGACCTACTTCCATTTCCACACTAAGTGCCACCCCCCCTCAAAAAACCCCAGAGCACATATTTCAAGTTCTTTAGCACTGTACAAACAGGTTTTGATCATCACATCCCATTTCACCGCTCTCCACCTGCTTTCAAAAGGGAACAGAACTTATATATCCCTTTTTACACATTTTCCCTTTAGTTGTCTAGGTACAGTCTCATGTACCCAGATGCATATCACAATGTTCTTAGAATATCAGTCAGCAAAACCCGTACATAGTTTCAAGCAATATCTGCCCTTTTTCTACTCCTCTGTTGTAGTCTAACCACAGTTTCACTTATCAAAATCACTTCTACTACAGGGACATAAGACACTGGCAACATCCTTGATTCCTCCTGCTCTCTTCCTATATGTTACATTGGTAAATGAAAGATGGACTGTCTTATCTTGCTGGGGTGCCTTCCGTAATTTTCAGTTCACCTCTCCCTTGGAGCGGGGTTTGCCTGAAAAGCTCCCTTTGCAGACCACAGGCACTACCTTCAAATCGCTAACTATGGGAACATGGGTATCTAGCATCAAAATTGACCTAGGGAGGATTTAGAAACCATTCAAACAATGACAAACTGCAACAACAGAAACATAAGACTTCCAAAGTAAGTGACATGGAAATGCAGAAAGGCAGGCTGCTCTCAGCTACACTGGGAATTGGTGACTCTAACTTCTTTTAGAGGTTCTGTTAAGAACTTTAACAACCACGGAGTCTGAATCTGTCTCAGTCACCACATCCATCAAGCCCGTGTTGCATCCTGATGCTCTGGACTACATCCGTTATCTCAAATATTTGCTAACAATTCAAACAGAACCATCTGGGAATTCCTGTACACATCAGACTATTGTTCTAGTTTTGATCTTATTTACCTGATGCGTGATTAAAGCAATAAACCTCTGAAATGCAACGGAATATGAAAAAGTATTTAAGAAATAGGGGCAAAATTGCACTTGAACAGTACTGGCTATACCTGCTGGGAGGAAGTCTCTAACTTCTGCGGTTAAATTATGGAGAAAAAAAAATTTAAAAGGTGTCATGGTTATCTGTCCTGTCTCCCTTCCGCAGATAGCTAACTGCCATCTATATAAGTCAAGTGGTACTGGTTATGTCGCCAGCTCTCATGCTTTCGACTGATGCATATTTTTGCCTGTAAGTTAAAAGATTAAATAGTTAAATAAACCAAAGGATAGCAGGCCACCCAAGTGTAATAGCTAGCGTTAATGGAAAGGTAACAGAAGTCTTAGTACCCCTTGGGTACCAGAATTTTTATAGTTTAAAGTACAGGTCTCTCACCTTCCATTTACCTCAGTGAGAATTGCAGGGTCTTAAAACTTCCCATTTTAGAGACTGGAGTCAGAAGCTTTCTGCAGCACTGAAAATTTCACCTCATATATGAAAGCAACAGGCAAAATGTCGTATTGCTCAGTAAGATACAGGTTCAGATGTTACTTACCAAATACAGATGATGTCTCCTTGCAACATCATCCACCAACTTCTTCATGCCTTGGACACTACGTGTGCCAGAAAGTTCATGAAAGGAAGTCCTCTGTAGTCTGAGGACTCTCTGAATCTGGAGAGCAAATTCTTGCTGGATTCAGAAAAGCACTTTTAGTGGGAGTATTTCAGGATTTTAAAAGCACCAGACACTGCAGACATTCAGTGATAAGGAGGTTTGTGGTGGTCACAAGTGAAGTTGGGAGCTGTGGGGAGAACTTAGGGGCTCCCATCTTTTTTTCTCTGCAGTTATGTGATAAGGATTAAGTTTTTCCCCTTTGTGGAGTGAGTCAGTATCTGTTCTGAAACACTTGGTGAAGTCCTCTGTTAACCTTGCTGCTCTTTGCCATAAATTTTGGTCCACTTATAAGGATGAGTAATACTGCAAAATAATCCAGAATCATTCCTTCTGTCTCCCACTGTGGCTTGAAAGAGCTATCGTATTGCAGGTCTTTTTTATTGAATCTTAAGGCATTTAAAGAAAGATTTTGATGTCACTCTTTGAAAAGGATATTGAACTGTGAAGAACATGCAATTACGAGGTACATAGCCAGATGTTGACTCAAGTGTTTGTTTCTGATATTTGTGTAGGATACGACCTGGCTTGTTCCAGTCTACTCCTGAGTAAAAGCCACTGAATGAACGTGCAGTACAACAAAAATAACAAAACCAACAAAACCGAACCAAACCAACCAAACAGGAAAAGCGCTTTACAATTTAAGTAGTAACTGAGAAGTCTGGATAAAACCTGAGGATGGAGGTTTATTTTTCATCCACTGTTTTCTCTTACTGTGGTAAGAGTACTTACTCCTCCTGCTGCCCAGGAGCCCCCAGCACCCAGCACTCCAGTCAGCACTGAAGTTTGACATGGGTTTGAAGCAAAACAAACTCACTGAGCTAGGCCAGAATAAATGTTAGTGAGATAGATAACAGCAAAGAGTGTAAAAGCATTGAAAATAAAGACCACAATGATGACAAAAGGCAAAATCTTTTTTTTTTGGGGGGGTGGCAGCCGGGTTTTAGGTGGTCCCTGGCATTCTCACACATTTATATCTCATTCACAAAAAAATGTCTCAAGAAATGTTCCCTTTGTTCCTAGACTTCTTTTCCTTTCTCATTAAAAGGAAAACCCACAATGCCATGAATAAACACTAAGACAAACAATACACGAATATTAACACATTTTTCTAAATTTGACGAACTTGACTTTATCTTCAGATACCTGAGTGCCAGGTTGTCTGGATTCAGAATTTGGTCTAAAACTATATGAGTCAAGGTGAAGATGTCAAAAACCAGACAAACTGAAATGCCAGATTTTAACCTCCCCAAAAGCAGTGTTTCTGCCCAGGGTGCAGCCAACATCCCTCAGAGGCAGCAACAGAGCATGAGAGCGAGTTCAAGGCTTGTATTGGGGAAGAGGTGAATGCCAAACCTCGAGTGGTTTATACGCTGCTAACTCCTGCCCTCCTCTCTGCACTCCAGGAAAATCCTCTCAAAGCACACAATGTGGAGTGAGCTGAGGAAAATTCCTGCACTGAAAGTAAGAGGGCTGAGGAGGAAGGTGAGTAGTATTCGGTCAACAGCAGCTGCCTGGGGAGGGAGGGAAAGAAATCCAGAAATACGGATTTTTTTGTCTTATTCTTAATAGGACAACTGTCCAACAGGACTTGAACCCAGAAGCTGGGAGATGTCGTATTCTCCCTTTCCTCCCAGCACAGCCTTGTACTAAGGGCTGGTGCTGCAGCCAGCTCCAGAGCTGCTGCTGGAGGGGTGCTGGAGCATCCCACCAAGGTAGCACCACGCAGCCAGGGACTAGCACACCGTCAGTAACAAAATAACTTGGGGCCATATTACCTTTAAATAAAAAGGGACACTGCTCCTACTGTTGGCAGCAGAGGACCTGAATGATCGCAATTTTAATCGTGCTCTACCGTGCTGCAATTTAAAGACTTGAAGAGACAGATTTCCAATCTGTCTTTGCTGACCTTGAGGCCCTCCCTATTTCAGGTTCACTTTCCTGCGTGTACCTTAGGTCAGGCGGATACAGAAGTCTCTCCCTCTCTGTGACCTAACTGCTCACACAATTTAATTTGTGGATTTGTGCTGGCAGAATAAGAGGTCAGTTCCTGAAAACCCAGCCTTAACATGTCCTGTTGACAGCTCCTCAGATATTGCCTATCTGCTACCCATATCACAGCGCCTGTATTCTCTTCTCATAGCAGTAACAAACCTCCCTTCATTCTCCAACCTGTCATCCTTTCGCCCTGTGAATTTCCAATAACGTCCTGAAAAAACAGCAGAGGCTGAATGAAAGAGCTGAGAAAATACTGCAACCGATGCTATGCTCCTGCATAATCCCCTAAACCATGGCATATAGTAATATAAATCTATAATAAGAGTAAAGCCCTGGAACAAAACAGTCCAGGTTTTCCCTTGTTTATTTGTTTGGGTTTCTCTTTGTCACTCCGTGTATGTTAATACAAAAGACTGTAAGCAGCGGTACGCGACCAGTGCATTACTCTCAGCTAATGCATGCCTATAAGGCATTCCAGCTGCTCCTTCAACCTGAGCTGTTTTGTAATGCATGTGAACCTTGTTTGAGCTGGCATGATATAGTATCTGGAAGAGCAATTTAATGTAATCTCTCATCTATTTCACTGATTGCAACCATTTAGTGCAATCTTAAAGAAAGATGATTAGAACGCACTGGTTCTTAATGTTTAATTTATTTACATTCATGTCTGCTAGAGAGCCATTTCATTCATCTCCTAAATGATAGCATAAAATCATTGAAAAATGATGTGCAATAAACATTATTATTATACTGCTGTCCTCACTAGCAGATAACAACTGCTGTCATTTGTAACACTGATTGACCTATATGGCACAGCTCTTTAAATTCTAGCCATAATAAAACACATTACAGGCATAACAGTTCTGTATTGATGCCTGGCACAATAACAGGGTTTTAGTTAAAATAAAATTCAAGCAAGACTGGCGTTTCTGTGCAGGTAGGTTGAAGCACAGCCACTCTTCAAAAGAAAGAGACCAGACACATAAATGTCATATTAGCTGAAAAGAAAGGGTGAATTTTTGGAACCATGACTGCATCCTAATTGGCACTTCTGGTGTTGTTGCCTGGTGCAGAGGCATTCATATTAAGCTGAACAAATGCCACAT
Source organism: Balaeniceps rex (assembly GCA_013401315.1). Taxonomy (NCBI): domain Eukaryota; kingdom Metazoa; phylum Chordata; class Aves; order Pelecaniformes; family Balaenicipitidae; genus Balaeniceps; species Balaeniceps rex. Next base: position 129,130 of record VYZW01043767.1, read on the forward strand.
TTGCATTTCCGATAAGTGCTAGCATTTTTCACATTTCTCACGCATCTCTTGTTTAAATAAGCATACCTGAAAAGTTACCTAAATTAGCCTGCCAAGATAGCTTACTATCTCATTCTCATTGGCAGAATTGTGGAATTTTTATAATAATAGCCTTGATTCAAGGTAAAGAACCCTGCAAACAACATTTGGGGGATTAAAAGAAGAGCAACATCAAAAGTTAAAGTGGCTGCGATGGATATCTTCTAACAAAGCAGCAGACAACTGCCTGTGCCAACAAACACGAAGTATTTAACAAAGTTTAAAGTTTCCAGTAAAAGAATGCATTCATCAGTGTAAAACTTTTTTTAACATAATACAGATATTTTGTGATTGCGATGTTATAAAATGCTGTTTCTTTCATTTGGCATAATAATATTTGTCATATTATTACTTCTTTCAAAGGTACTGCACTACTATAAAAGAAGATACAAATTTTTCTCATGGAATCAACGTAATGAATAATTGAAAGCTACTCTTCATTCCAGCTGTGCAGTGTGGCTTCTAAGTTTCCAGTAAAAAAAAATTAGAAGTAAAACTAAGTTACTCCTGCATAACTTAAGGATACATACATAGATATACAATAAATAAATAAATGTATAATGTTTTAACTCCCCCCCCGCCCCGAAACACAACACTGATTAGATCTATCAAAGAGTTCCTCTAATAAGGAACCTGGAATCAAAATGCAGCTCTCATTCAGGGAATGGGCACTTTCCACTTACACAAAATAAAAAGGCAAATTACTTTCCTTGAAGTCCCAACATCGAAAGAGACAGACAGGTGGAGGGATGGAAGGACTCTCTTCTCTCCACATCACACCACGTTGCCATCTGAATTGCTTGCCAGCTTCCAGCCTGTCATACGTGGGTAAACCCTGAATGTCAGTAAGGTTGCCCAGGTGTCACTGACCTTTGCCAACCAAACTGATATTACCAGTGATGACTCAGGAAAACTGAGCCTAACTCTGACTTTAGGCTGAACTTCTGCAGCTGAAAAGTAAAGGAACAACCCATCTCATTTGATGCAGGCTGAAAATACTGCACACAAAATTAGCCAAGTGCAAAAAAAAAAGTAAATCAGAACCCACTTTAAGTCCCTTTTCAGAGAACAAAGTAATGCTAGTAAGATATGAATACTGAGGAATTCACAAAGGACTAAATCGGGGTTGGCAAGTAGTTCCCACCACTATTTTTCACTATTGCTGTGTTTAATTATTTCATCTTTATGTTTGCTGATAATATTTCTGTATATACCTCCGCACATACACACAGAAGGGGGTGAGGGAAGAGTTTGGAGAGAAAGCTGGTGAGCTTGCAGATCACGACAGCGGCGACATGGGAGCACGACCGCAGGGGTCTCTCAGCACCAGTCTCAGCTCTGTAGAGCGATGGCTTTCTGGGGGGTACGGACCCTGTGAGTCCCTAAATGGCCACTCCCACGCAGGAAGGGAAATGATCTTATAAAGTTGCACTCTCTGCACTTCCATAACCAAAACCCCATACTCCCTCTATAAATTCCTTTTCCATGGCATAACTGTTGAACAATCAGCCTCTCTAAATGGAAACAGAGATACTTATACAACTGTAAGAAAACAACTCAAAACCCCAAACAAACAATCTACTTCAAACAGCAGAGGTTCAGGCCAGTCTCAATGACATACAAATGGTATTGGCTTTTCCTTATAACGTTTGTTATATTGTTACCAAATTTCATGGCTGGGTCTTCCCTGCTCTAAATAGCCCTTCCTGGCGTTGCTGGAGTCAGAGGTTTGGAGCAAAGGCTGTTCAGGACATGGTGCAGCTGCTTCCCTTTTCTAATGACTGAAACAAAACTCTTCAGGGCAAGCAATAGGGGTCTGTGGCACCTTTCAAAATTCATGCCCAACTTAGATTGCATCAGTTGAAAAAGAACAAAACAAGAAATGTTTCTCTGATGTCCTCCCAGTGTATCTAGCTGCTATATGCTAGCTTGAGGTGGCTGGGGTGGTAGGGCATCAAGCTCTGGGGTATCTTTGGGTTTCAGTTCTCTGGAGATCCTTTAAAATCCAGTAAAACTTGCTTGAAGTGACCAGGCATACAACGACGTGCTTTGTTAAATGCAGTAGAACAATCCCAATACTGCTCAAGGAGCATTTGCTTTCTACTGGAAGTAAAGCTTCACCTGTTTCTAGTGAATTTTGAACAGCGTTCATCACCTGGGCAAGAGATTAAGAGTCCTTTCCCCACTTTCCTCCACTTTGCCTGGCCAGAAGGAAGAGAAAGAAGAGCAGCTACCCCAGATGTGCTGTTTTCCAGCATGGTGTATGCATGGTCGTGAAGAACAGCTTTCAACAGCCAGATAGCTGTCCTTCCTGGAGAAACGAAGCTGTGCTAGATATTGTAAAATTAGGAGTAGACAATGTTTGGTGTTTAAAAAATCCATTTCCCTGGTTTCCATCAGCCAGCATCATTGCTGCCTGCACCCAGCTAGACTAAAACAGCCTGACAGCTCCAGCTGCACTTGTTCCTGCTTCATCATGCTAGCACAGGGCAATAGTGTGGATTCAAAAGCTCTGGAACCCCCACTGTACAGATCAGCAAGACTTTCCATTAATGCTGTGTGATTGCTACTAGCCTGAGTACTACCCCGATTGCTACAACTCTGAAGTGGGCTTTCTGATAAAAACTGGTTTTGGTGTCAGATTAAAAAAAAACAGTACAACCGGTTCAAAATATGTACAGTATCCACCAGAGATGGGGGAGCAGTGGAGGCAGCCATGACTCAACCAAGTTGCTCTGAACTGGCAAAATCCAAACCAGGGATGTGCAACTGTACCAAACAAGTGGGCACCCTCTCTGCCTCCAGTCTCACACATGTGGCATTCATCCCTCTAGCTGCTATTCCACCCTTCCTGAGTACTTAGGCTACGGGCACATGAACAGGTTAACTTTTGGCAAGCTATCTCAATTTTTAAAAGTTGTAAATGACAACACAACTCTTAAAAGCACTGCAGGCTTACCTGAAGAGCAGCAAAAACACCAGCGGATGAGTCAGGGCAAATCATGTCACACTTCCAATCAGTTACTTGCACAGTGTAATTTGCTCCAGGTTTATGACTTTGGTGTCAGCTCCTTGCTCAGGGGTGCCTAGTCCTAGAAAGTCTGAGCTAGTCACACAGCAAGATTTAATGCCGATAACGCTACCTCCCAAATCCTTGTTATGTGTGTGCTGTGGATAGCACAGGACGGAGCAGGGAAAAGGCAGCAACTACTGTCTTAAGCTCCTTTTGAAGCTCCTGGTATTTCATGGCTATCCGAGTGCCAATTAGGACTCTGATTTAAAGTTTCAGCAGTCCCCAAGGACAATAGCAGCCACAGCAGAAAAGTAAATACTTGAGTTTTCCTTTGCCTTACACTGATCAAGGAAACACTGACACCAATACATTTTCCCATTTCTCTCTGACTATTATTTGCAACCAAAAAATAACTTCTAGCCAAAAGAGTAGAGGCAGAATGGTGAATTGGGCCCAGTGTGTTTTCATTCTCAGGAAACAAACAACAAAATTATGATGTGCCAACCAGAACAAGGCTGCAAGAGTCAACCTACATGCATAATTCCTTTTATCTAATCACCTCTTACACAGTACACACCAGCAGAGCAGTCCATCTTCTTACTAATTTGGCCCATTTATTCTCCATGCTTCTTTAGAAATTATTGAGAAAAGAAGGCAAATTATGGGCTTGGAAATCTACATGGTTTGGTTCTGTACAAAGTGTTGTGACCTTTTTCTGCTCTCCAGTAACTACAAAGTGTCTTGCTTTTAAAGGTTCAAACTTGTCATGTGGTTAATCCTGGATGACGACAAGTGCGCACCATATATTTGAAAGATATTGGTTGGAAAATAAGAATGATATTAACATTCAAATTGATTAACCTTCGCAGGGATGTCGTATTATACTGGCAGAAGATGGGCTGAATATCAACAGCACTATTTCGGGTGTCAGATTGAAGCGCTCTGATTCACCACCCCTACAGGCACCCATTTCCTCCCTCTGGCTTAGGGGGAAAGCAGGCCTCCTCGTGGCAACCTGCTGCCTCTTCCACTGTTTCCTTTAACATGCTTTAAGGCATAACACACACCTTCAGACCACCACCATCCAAGCAATGGTGCCAAGGATGGAAGAACACAGTAGTAGAGAACCTTCACCAATCTGCCTAGGTACTTATGTTTTTTACTCCTGGTTTGCCATTCGTTGGAGCATCCTGAAGGTATGGGTCCCACCTCAGGTGTTGGCGCTCAGCCCAGAGAGCTTCCCAATGCACCTTTTCCATGGCCACAGCCAGCACTGGACACAGCCGGCAGGGGATGCTGCCAGCTGCTGCTTCCTGTGGAAAACCCGAATTCGGCTTTTTGAGTGCTCTGTTGGCGTTTCAGTGCAAAGTCAGCCAGCTCAGCTTAAAGGCAATTTTGTCAGTCTCACTTCTCTAGAAAGCAAGGGAAGGGCCAACCTGCTTGAAGCTATTCCCCAGAGAGGCACAGAGTCCAGCTGAAAGTGGCAAAGCCTTCCTTATGCAGAACTAGAGGGTCAAAATGGTCAAAATTGCTAGTGAAGATATTTGTAAAGCCTCTAAGATTTCTGAAATTCACCACAAAAAATAATAAAAGTATTGTCATATCTGCCATTCAGTTTGGGTACCAGAATTTGGGTTGTTATGAGTTTTGAATATATGTTTCTTTTTAAAAGCAAAAGCTCTTAAATTGTTTCTTTTAGAGACAACTACATTTCCTTTCTTCTTAAATCAGTGTCCAGGAGTGTAAAATGAAGAATGAGAAATCTCAGGTGCCTGAGAAAGACAATGAAAGTTGGTATCCATAGTAATAGGAAACGATATATTTTTCCTCATTTCTTATTCTGAGTGCATGTGCAAGATGGGGCTCACACTGCAGTATGGGGCGGTATGAACCAAAAGAGCAAATGGCAAGACTGAACACACCTTGAAAACAGAAACAGGAATTAGCAAATGGGAGCTGCCCTGCAGAAAAAGTGTAAACTGCACCAGTTTTATTGCTATTTTATGTCCTGAAAAGGGGACAATCCAGTGTAAGTAGGTGGGGGATGATAGGGTACATTAATTCAAATTGGAAAACAATCTACTTCACATAAACTTCACAAACAAAAGACAACCTCTACTTATTTAAATCAAAAAATGTTTTGCATCTAGGTTTGTGCTGCTTACATTATCCTCTGTAAATGGACAAATGATACCATTCTTTTCATTACCTAGAAAGTAGCATTCAAGGAAATAAAGCCCTGGCTAATAGCTGTACCTTAAAAAAAAAAAAAAAAAGTAATATGCAGAAAAAACCTGGCTAAACTTAAAGAGTATTCAGCTTCTTCTCCAACCTACGCAGCAATTGCCTTCTCAGGCTATAAATTGTGAGAACGGGAACAATTTGAATCTGAAAGTGCTTTTACGATTGCCACTTACTGTTTGTGGAGCTGGTATGTTTTCAAAGGTATCACCATTACATGGCAAACTCTGATTAAAAAGATGAAACATAAAAGTTTTATTTATAAGTAATACTAAATAATCTCCAGGTCCTTTTTATTGCACATAAAAGCTAGATTGGAATTTAGAAGTTCTATTGTTAAAGCTGCTGTTATTAGCCCGACCAAAATATTAAAAGAATGTTAACCGAATCATACATAAGGCACTAAAAGTGCATCGCGTTCAGATCCTGTTTCTATTTAAATGAGTAAGCACTTTACCCCTGGCCTCTAGAAGAAGGGTTGAATCTGGGAACTATGTAGGCAGCGACTCATCTGGTACAGGTCACCTTTCTTTTGTATAGCTCTGCTGCCAACCTCCACCCCATTGTCCTGGTTTCAGCCTTCTGATAGGCTCCAACAACTTAAAAAGGTTAAAGGACGAAGAGGACATCGTCTCCTCACTGTGCTAAACACCAGGTTGAGGTACGGAAAGCCTAAGGAACTCCATCCCCAATCTGCAGCATTATCAGAAGATGTCTCCTCCTAATCTGCTTTTGGGGTACCAGACAACCAAATTACCTACTGAACCATAACCAGCACCACACACTAGCTGCTAAATGTACCACCTTGTTTTCCTTGGATAGTTCCTGGGGTACTTCCATATTGTTAATTCTTCTCTAATCACAGTCATGGTAACTGTCTCCTGCTGTATTAGCATGCCAGTGTATTTGCAAATCTTTAATGATTTAGGCACCGTCTGACTGACCATATTCTAAAACATTATCTTCTGCGAAGGCCATCGGTGCTTCTTTCATCTTCTGCAGTTGTGATAGATTTACCCTTGGGGTACCCTTTCTTTTCTTGTACCTTCCTCTTTGTCCTAAATTCTTACTCTGTTTTCCACCCCTGCCCGCTTCCCAATGATCACATGTAATCTCCCCTCATAAATGTAAGAAGAATATCCATAGATCCCAGTGCAGTGCCCTTCCATCTAACAGCAGCTTAAAGGGGCTGAGGGCCAATATGCATATAAGCAAACTGCACGATGCTGTACCTAGACATCCTGTGACCTGCTGGTCTCTTGCTCCTGAATAAAGGAGGATAAGAAAAAATTAGCATATTTATATCACTGAATTTCAATGTCTCCAAAAAGCCTTCAGTCTTGCATTAGGCCATTTTTGTCAGTGAAAATAAAATCGCTGCTATTCCAAAACAGGTGGTGGAAGTTACTGTACTCTTCACATTCATCATGAACCGAAACATTCTTATTGCAGTTATTTCTCTTCCTTAAATGAAGAGGCTGGTTTCAACATACTCCGAGCCAGGACATCAAATTTCTTCTCCCTTCCTCTGCCAAGACTGCAAAGCCCCATCCAAAACCCTAGTTGAAATCTTACCAGTCCACACCAAGGCCACTGTTCTCTGTGTGCTGCTGAAATCACTACCAGACTTCTGGTAACGAAAGTATCTTTCTGCAGTGTGCAGTGCTTAATAAACAGCCCCAGATAGTATGCAACTGTGCCCCATGAAGTACTCCTGACACCTCAGTTTGTAACATTCAGTGTGGAAACAGGTCAAGTTCAGCTCCATTTCTTCCCCATGACTGCAACCGATTACTGAACATCCATCCAATATTTCTGTGAACTGCAGGATGGCAGTAGCTTTGCACTAGAGACAAGGTTGGACAGAAACTATTTGCTGCTCCCTACCTGCTCCTCCCCTGCTGAGCACTGGCAGTTACCAGCACATACAAATATCTGGCTTCTAGTCCAAAATCATCCACTGCTCTTCTGAGGGCATCTCTGAAAGCAAAAGTACTGTGAGTAAATTCCTGCTTTTTATGCATTATGTACGAATGCAGCATATTGCTACTATTCCCCTGCACATGTTTTGATAGAAAAATGTAGTGCAAGAAAGGGGTATATAAGTCCTCCCCTTCATACCTGTAAGCCAACAGACTTTAGCTGCGGCTTTCTGACCCAGTCAAAGCAGCAGTCACAGCACGTTCCCCACCATGCAGAGCAAGCCTAGTGCTTGCCAGAATGACAGTACCTGTGCAATTCCCATGGCACCAAGGATTTGTCTTCCTCATTTGTCACTGTTGGGCTGGAAGGAGACATTTCTTGTTTTCAATGGGTGGAAAACAAAACCTCCTTGTTTCTTAGACCTGTATAAATACAACATATTAAATCTCTCTTCGGTGGGCAGGACTTCTGGGGTTACGTATCAGTAAGTTGTAAAAATATTTTGATCTTCTCTGCCAAACTTCTTTCTGGAATGAAAGCTACATAGAAGTTTTTTATAGTCTGTAGTGACTTCCTGGATATTTTTTGTTTATATAGATTTATATATGAAACTATTGATATCTCTATGTAGCAACAGATATAGCTCACATATTTCTAACAAATGAGACTGCTACTAGACATATACTATGAATTGCCTGGAGATACTACCGCAGAACTCTATGTTTTATCATGCAAGTTGAAAACTAAATTGTTTTGTTCCCTTGTTGACTGCAATACACACAAGGAACTCTGTAAACTCCAAATTACAGCTGCCGAACTTTTGCACATTCCCTAGTCAATTCAACAAAAATAAAATGGATTCTTGAAAGCGTTATAATCTGAAGCAACCTGGAAAATATGTGGGTGGAACTGGTGGAAAGATGGAGGAAGGAAGAAAACCACACCAGGATACACGTAACAAAAACACATCTTCCTTGAAGTTTACTCAAAAGCCACAGAATCACTGGAGTCCCAAATATCAAAACACAGTCAGTCAAAATTACAAATGACAATTGCAAAGCTGTCCTAAGAAATTAAGACGAAAGGCTCAGGAGCTCAACAAAGTTGCCATACAGCCAAAAAGCCTTCCTCCAGTCAAAAGAGGAAGAGTCTCCAGTCTCTGCATCTGAGAAAGAGAAGGTATTCCACCACCTTTTGCAACAGCTGCCCAAAAGCCATATAAAATAAAAACAATATGGAGAAGTTAAGGGTCAGTATCTGCAGTTAGCATATTTTCTTACATTCCATTATGGAGGGCAAATTCTTTTTTTGGCTGGCTGAAGATATGAAGGAAACTTTTTAAAGAAACTATGGACATATCAGCTCCAAGCATTCAAAAATCACACACAAATGCATGACCTTCAGGAGTCATAAATTCAGCTTAAACATCTGAGATGAAGACTTATTCTCAGTGAAGTAGATGGCAGATTTGATTTCAACAGAGTATGGATTCCATTCTGTCAGATTCCCTAAAAAGCTTTAGGTTGATTTTATTTGCAGGTCAGGTTTTTAAGCCTGCAAGGTGCATTCAAGTTACGTTTTCAATTTTTTCCCTNACTTACAGTTTGGAAGAACTGGGATTCTCATTAAAAAAAAATAAAGAGGCACAGACCTGGAACTTTAAAATATGCCACTTTTGAGACACACAATGAGGCAACACTTCCACAGTTCAGGGCTGTCAAAATCCACCTAGTTAATAAACTTTAGCAGGAAGGAAGGTCTAACATTGTCAACTCTGCTGAAACCTGTTTTGTTTTTTTTTTAAATAATGGGTTCTAAATTAACCCAGTAAAATAAAAAGCTTAAGTTTAATTTCAAGAAAACTCATTCTGGCGTATGGTAAAGAAGCTCCCCTCCTGATGTGGCATGCAGCAGGGTCTGGAGTTTCAAAAAATCAGCAACAAATTCTACTATCCATCTTACCAAGACAGGATTTTGCATGGGGATAAATTCTCTTCTACCCAGACAGGTCATTTTTGCCAGCAACCTTTCTGAATAAAAGTTGTGCAGTGCTAAATATAATAAAAACACAACCTATTACAGTTATCAATGATCAGATACAGTGACAAGGAGCACAATTTGTATAGAGTAGTCAAATTTAGAGAACAGAGGAGTGCAACAGGCTTTAATATATTTTTGTTGGGAATGTAAACTCTATGCACAAACACACAAATTTAGGTCGTTACAACCTACCAAAAAGGAGGTTTTGTAGGCCATTAAGAACCAAACAGACAGCTTGTCTTCCAAAAGCTCTGGAAAGACAAAGCAAACCCTTAACGAAAAAGAAAGAAGGAAAATATTTTAATTGGTCCACCCAAAACATTACTTGACATAACAATTTAGAATGGCCCACAGGACTGCATGAGGAAATACAAGTCCCCCAAAATGTGCTCACGTTGGCCGTGAGATGCACTAGTAATTTGTAACAGTGTTGATTTGCTTCTCTTCTCTGTTTCTCAGTTTCTGCTTTCCTATCTCTCAATAAATCTGATTAAATTGTGCTTGCTTAGTGAAGGGCAAAGGAAAGAGGAGATGGAACTGGCTAGGATTGAAAAGAAAAGCAGGGAAATGAAAAAGGCAAGAAATAGGAGTTGGATTATTTTTCTTAAACCTCCTGTACCTTGTGACACAACACTGTGCAACTCAAAACAGAAAGGGTTTTAGAAAAGCTCAGAACAAATACTATAAAACAAAGGGAAAACCAGCTCCAGATAAAACATTTTTCTAAGCTCTGTGCCCAGATTACATTGTAATAACATAAGCAGAGGCAGGGGTTGATTTTTAAGTTACCTGTTAGACTCCAATCTAATCAGCCACGTAACTAGCTTAAAAATTTGGAAGCTTTTCTCTGCTTTGAAGAATTACAGAGTTAGACATCAGTTCTTCATACCACTGTATAAGCCTTTATGTCATGACCACTGAAAAGAGTTCTTCTGAATACACTTCAGACACAGGCATGGAAACCAAATACAGAAAGTAGGGGTTTTTTTGTTTTAATCCCCTGAACAAGAAATCACAGGCTGAGAGGGGAGGTGAAACTCAGTTTTCAAACCCTACATTCGTTCAGGGTGCAGTGTTACTGTCAATTGTGTTGATGGCTGCCCTGTAAAGGAATTTGTGAAGGATTTTCTAAAAAAAAAACCTAATAAAGAAAAATCCGCGCCACTTGATCAGGTTCACCACCACACTTTTTAGCTGACTACTCCATATGATCTTTTGTCTGTCTCCACTCCTTCCCGTCTGTTCAGATGGAACAGTGCCCACTCACAAATTGGACAGTCCCTGTTGCAGAGATGCCAGATGCAGAATGAATACTTGAACAACAGGAAAAAAAAGTAGCTTACAGACACTTTTGATTGCCAGCGAGACACGGCTGCATTTCAGAAAGCACATTAAAAAAAAAAAAAACTAAACAAAAAACCTACACCAAGTAACAACCGTGGCTAACTTTCAAAAAGATGTAGCTGAATTACAGTTGCAAAGTAGACAATTGCCTCCTTGGTCATGTGCGTGAGTGCATTGGCAGGCCAGCAAGTACTGGCAGCAGAAAGTTATTAAGAGTTAAGATTTGCTAGATGCATTAATCAAAGAGAAGAAAACATTTAAGTGGGTCAGCTCAGAGGGTGCATTATTTTCAACGTGCATCTCCATGCCAGAGGAAGCCCTGGCCAGCAATAGTTTATCACTGCTAACATTTCTCACGGCTTTTGCTGATAAGGTAGTGATAGGATGCAAACACCACTAGGTCTGAGAAGTAACATTTCCTATATCTTTTACCTCACTAGAGCCCCAGGAAATGTCACTTGCCTGCACATTTACTTCATCAAATATTGAGATTGACATTTTATTCAAATCTATCCCATTTGTTTGTCAATGATTGCATAGCAGTATATTCTGCTGTACAATAGGGAAATGAGGGAAAACAGTAGGGACATGAGGGGAAAATCCAGCCACTGAAAAGTGCACCCAGCAAAGCTCCCCCCTACTACCATCCAAGAGTTTGCACCTGTAAAAAATTCTTTTATTCTCAGGTTTCTTCTGGTCTCTGTGGAAATGTGTTCAGGGAAACACAAAAAAGCAGCCAGTCAGATATATAACCAGGGTCAAGTCACGTCAGTTCAGGGAAAGATGTCTGGAAGAGGAGAGCAGCTTTTCCTGATGGCTGTAAAGGTGGTGATGATCCATTGAACCACTGCTTTGCCAGGATGAGAGGTGAACCTGGAGGCACCATTTGACTGGTTTATGACCACAGTGTAACTTCATGTAAATAGCTGAGATATTGCTTAAGTCTAGGCTAGCGGTTAAACCACAACAGTGGTAAAACTTTTAGGCTCAATCTTACAAGCGCACAATCCCAGCCTGTGGCCTGCTGAAAAGCCCAGCGGCTGCCATTGCTCCACCTCCCCCAGCTTCAACTCCATGCCCTTTTGCCTTGAACTGCTATGAAAATGACTGGCTAGGGAATACATTTTTAAACAGGGAAGAGTTATTATATGCTGTTTCCACCAGTATAAGTCATTTAGTATTAATAACTTCACTTCATAATTAACTTTGCATAACAATAGTAACTGGATACCCTCATACTGTGATAAGCAACAGGCTCCTCTGCCCTGGAGACAATACAATCAAAACTGACAAAAGAGAAAAAAAGGATAATGTACGGAGAGATTAAGTGAATGTCCAAGGTCACACAGACCATGTGCCATAGAGGCTGGAGCTGAACCCAAAGATTGGGAGTTACACTGGCAGCTGCTGTTATTTTAATGTTCCTAAAGCAGACAGCCCTAAGGCCACACAGCAAAGGAAGGTGTATTATGGATCTAACTTGCACCTGAGGATTAGTTATTCCTCAGATCAATCAAATCGACAGGCAGAGCAGGGTCTGATCCATCTGCAGTTTGAAGGTGGTCCTTCCTCAGCCACTGCTCTATAGTGAACGCTGAAAGAGTTAACAGACATCTTTGGTGGCATCATTTAATTTGATGTTTTAGACTGACTCTGTTATGAATGCTACTGAGACAATGTGAAAGTAGATGAATGTCGCAGCAATATTAACATGCAGTGATGTTAATGTTTATTAACCTAAAAAGGTTTGGAGAGCATTAAGGAATAAAAACAGCTGGGTGTCCTGCAAAATCTTTTTCCCTGCCAAAGTCTTGTCTCAATTGACTGTTTGCCACCATGAGTGTCACCTACACCACTCTTTCTGGGTTTGTCCCTGAATGTCTCAGCATTTTAAATATCCGGTGAGATAACGACACTTCTTTATTTACAGTGATGACAAAGACAAGACAGGAAGGGGTGGCACTGCTTATCTGCTTTTTTATTGTTGAAGTATTAGCAGGTTATCAGTATCTCTAAACGCTATAGCAATTTGATTTTGAAATTGGTTTCATTGCTACCCTTTTCACCTCATTTCTCAGATTTGGAGTCACGTTCTCTATTGATTCTCCTCCTCTGACCCTAGGGGGATTGAAGAGATACTTAGGTTCAGATGAAATGTTCACTAAAAGCTCAAGAAAATCTCCGCACACTTCCTCCATCAAGGCTTTGTTTTGATCAGTCTCCCAGCCTATTTATCATCTACTCAACAAGTTACATACATAAACGTGATAGTGATTTTTAGTATATTTGTGGAACTATCCAAGGGCTGATTATTAAGGTATGTTCAACAATCACTTGCTACCGAAACTCAATCATAAATGCAAACAGAACTTGCAGAAAACAAATTCAGCCATGTCCCTTCTCCCATGCTGTGAGCAATTGAACATTGTTTTTTCTTTCATTGACTGAATCTTTGATACACAGATACATCCAAATTTGAGCACCATCTTCTAGATCTAGTGTTGCCTTCCATCTTTGATCATGCAGAGGAGAAAGTACCTAGTTGAAAAAATTATTCTCAGAAAACAAAGATGCTAAGGTGCATACTCTGCACTCCTTCTGCACTTGGGAGGAGGGCTGAGTACGTTCCTCCAGTACTCCGAGTACTCTGAGTAGTTATGCCTGAACAACAATGCTTTAAAATTGATCCAGTTTTGGTAGGTGAGTCAATGATTTTGGCTAATAAATCTGCATTACCTATAGCACAAATGACAAGAAAACGATGCCTTTCTTTTGAAGCACAGGTTCTGATCACATCCCTGGTTTTGGGCAGGACTTTCAACAGTTTTCCCTGCTTGTGAAGGAGGTAATGGCTTGTAGAAAATGAGTCACTTTTCTGCAAACCAGAGAAAAGCATTAATTCTGGTGAGCTCTCTGTCCTTGTATTGAAGCTGCTTGCCTATTTTTTTTTCCCAGCAACTCATAGGTAAAGGAATCTCTGTGTTACTGCAACAGAAACATCTATGAAATGCATATATTTTATTTCATCTTCATCACTTATCCATACAAATCATGTCTTCACCTGTCACTGTATTTCCACCATTGAAACAAAGGTTTTGTTCAAAGTGGATATCCTAAGAAAGAAGCTGTTGCCATCAGCCTCTTCACTTAACCACTGTCTTCTGATACCTACCTTCAGATAGACTGCTACAAGTTACAGCCAATACAATACCGATATTATTTTATATCACATCATTATGAATCACCATAAAAAGAAAAGGCATTCTTCTTCAGCCCAGACAGGCATTAAGGACCCAAACACACATTGACAGTAACTTCACTGCACTGACGTATTCTTTTTCCTTGGTACCAGATTATAATTAAATCTAAATCACTCACATAAATAAATAAATAAACAAAAGACTAGGGAAGAATCTGATTCTTTGCAAATGAGAAACTCTGCTACTGATATTACCAGGTCAACCAGGAGCAAACTGAAGCTTTTCAACTTCAATTGCCTGATCTGAGGTGAGTTCCCATTCTTAATGAGACATTTACAAAACTTCTGCATATATACAGAAGGCTAATTTACTTCTTGAGAGATCAGTCATGTTACCATCTCAATCTAATTAGAGCAAATTTTCTTTAAAACAATATTGATTTTAGATTAAAGCTTTCCATTGTATTACCAGTAGGCAGTTTCCCTTATTTAACCTTGGTGACAGATAATGTCAAATTCAACAAAAAACTATTTATTAAAGAGCATAGTCAAAGCAATTTTGACTCTTAAAAGAGAAAATTAGTTAAATTGTGCTAATTGCTCTATCAAATAAATATAATACATTCTGTTATAAGGGGAAAAGTTGCATACTCCTTTTTTCATTCATAATGTTTCAGAAACATTAGAAAATGTTTCTGCTGCACAGATGAGTTTTATTTGGTTTTTACTGTACCTCCAGATCATGGTTTGACTCCCATGTTCTGTGTCAAAATGAAACATGTTAATGTTAACTTTTCACTGTTAAGTTTCATGATTGTTCTCAAAGGTAGGTAGAAATGAGCATTTACCCATCTGGTGTCGTGTCCAGTTAAGAATCTATTTTCTTTTCTCCTAAAATGTACTTTTGCAAAAAGAAATTAGTTCTTCTGAAATAGACAGGCTAAATCAGTACATCTTCCAGAAAAGAAACCCTTCAGTCAGCCAGAGTACATGAAATTTAGAAAGTTAAAGTTTGGCACATTTATGAACAGAAACTCAAGTGCCTCTTACTTCAGTGCACCAGGAGGAGGGCTGTGGAGTTATTCCCATTTCCATCTTCAAAAGTACAGGAGACAAATGCAAATGGGAAACTGAAGGCTGGCACTAGTCTGAGATAATTTATTCACGCCAGAGGTCTGCCAAAGGATTGCAGGTGATCAGCATAGATACTTGCCCATGAATGTAAATAAGCTTTGATTTGAAGAAACAGAGAAAGGGGGAAAAAAATGTCTACTGGCCCACTTGCAGATTCAGTAGCTGGCAACCCAGGCTGTGAATGCACATAAAAAGATAGTGTCATTATGACCAAGTGCTATGTTGTCTTCCACTAGCCCCAACACAAGGAGAGTGAGGAAGCCACAAAAAAAAAAAAAACACAGGTATGGAGAAAATGAGATATTTGGAAAAAGGTCTAACAGTAAAGAGGGAATAATATTTGGCTTGACTCCAACTAAATATTTTAGCATTACTAGAGAAACCAAGACAAAGAGAAGCAGTTTTCAGAAGTATGTTTGCAAGATGCCCATTCTTGAAGCTGTTTCGTGCATTCAAAACATGTCTACACCTCCAGCTACACTCATCATAGTAGACTGTAATAGCTGTACTCTTGCAGGTAATGAGTAAATTCCAGTTATTTTGGTAATGTTGTTTTCAGTTCATCATGGTTACAATCTATATTTTCTTGCCACAGCCTGTATGAATGATGGAGAATGTTGACAATTTTACCTTTATTATCATTTTGGGTGTTGTTTTCTTGGTAATACAGGAACTTACTGTAATAAAAGCAGTCAATGTGTATTGGAAGTTTTTATTCAGTACAGTTTAGTGGGTTTCTGGTTCCCCAGAGAGGATCTGGAAAGCTGTACCTGGCTTCAATGAACACATACAGATTACCTCTCCTTGCCGAGACCCTAAATTTTTCACGCTTTTAAAAAAAAAAAAGTTATGAAGACAACGTTTTTATATTTTTCCATGCCTGGTCACTTTTATGAGTTACACAAAAAACATTTCACATGACCAGGCCACACGCTGCCGCAGTGCAAACAGGTGCATGACCACAGCCACATTACTGTAATCAGTGCTCAGGACTGAGACGGAGAATTGCATTGCTAGCACAGCGATGCTGTGCCTGGGGGTAGGGACAAGAGCGATCATCTTCAAAGTCCTTCCAGTAAACCAGTGTCTGATTATTGTTAGTCCTCATTCTCAATGGTCTCATCTCCTCCTCCACACACACTTAAGGGCTTCATTGAGATAAGACAATTTTGAAGGTCGTTTATCCTCTGAAGTTTGCTTTCTCATCCATAAAAAAAAAAAATAGAAATAATCCAGAGGTGCATTCCTTTTAAAGAGATTCTTGCAGAAAACAACATTTGATTATGGTCCTGCTATTTAATTAGGATGGCTTATCATTATTTTATGTTTTAAGAAAAAAAATTCCTGTAAAGTCCAAACGCACTGATTCATGTCATTAAAATTATATACAAAGGAATAGCAGATCCTTTAAAGACAAAACCCTTGCCTGGACCTTGAAGTCTATTTTTGTGTTTCCCATCAACAGCACTTACATCCTGAATGACTGGCTGAGCCACCCAAGTTCCCTACTCTCTCAATACTAATTAATGACTAAGATTTAAAAATCTAGCCCTTAGACGCTAAATCTATCATAGGCTGTAACTTCTCCCATGCCCAGTATATTTTGCAGGGTGTACATAACTTGTTGCCTGCCATTGATTATCAGCAACAGGTCTAATGAATTCCTATGAGTTTTTGCTAAATGCTAGCTGAGTCATCACACAAAAATCCAGAAAAATTAAATAAATGGTCTGGGTCCTCAGTAAGGTCTACTTCTGCTTATCATTTCCGAATGATAACCAGGCAGGCTTAAGCAGGCAGTCCTTTCTTGAGGGCAGGAGGAAAACACCATCTGCAACACATTCAGATCAGCTCCTGTCCTGTGCCGGGAGTGGCCACTGGGACCACAGACTGTAAGTCAAATTATCTCACTCTTCCACTTACCACCTTGTTGGCTGGGTAAGGAGGCATCGCTGCACCGGAGATCAGCCTGTGACGGGACTGCTGGGTGCTATTGCTTATTCTGGTGAAGGTAAAGGGGTTTAGCTCTGGGCTGGGTCCCCATCCCCATACGCTGAGGAGCTGACAGCCTGCTGGGCTGCTGTCCTTCCAGCACCCTCTGCAGGAAACCGCGCATTGGTCCTAAAATAAAATGCATGTATGTGGGAAATGAACTGGCCACTGGACTTGGATCAGGATATCCATGGAAAGTGACACCAAGAAACACAAATTCCAAAATAAAATGAAACACATCAGCTTACAAACCACTAAAATGTAACATTGTTTTTTAAAGGACCTTCAAAAGACTTCAGTGCATAAAAGTGAAAAGTCACTAGCATCTCACAAAATAAGAGAGTGGGTGGAGAAAGTAACATAGGTTTCTAGATGTTATTTTATCATAGCATTTAACGTTTGAAGATTCATTTACACTTAGCTAGGAAAATAGTCTTGCAGAGCCAAGAATCTTCCCTGTTGATGGACTGCAGATCAGACATAATGGGATTACATTATATTAATTCTTTCAAGAGTTCCACTATCTATTCACTGCAATACCTCTATTGGAAATAATTGCAGGTGTTCTAGTACCAACACAATTACTTTTAAATTGTCAAAAGACAAGAAAATTTTGTACTGAAGTTCATTTTCTAAAAGATACTTTAAAGTTCTGTGTAGTCATTCCTTTAGTTTTTCACTTCTTTATTTCCTGTCAAATCTTCCAAAATGTTTCACAATAAAATGCAAGAAGAATCCTTCAGATTCTATTTGCAGAGTAGATGATATACATATAATGAAGTTTATCTTCCTAAATGTCTCGATTTCTAAAAAGATTGTTGACCAACTTAACGTGACAAATTAAGAAACCTTAAAATCAGTTTTAGCAACAATCTTTTCCCTTTTAGTAGCAGCTGCTATTCTTTCTACCCTAAATACACTCACGGGTGAACTTCTGGACCAGTAGTCACTGGATATTGTTTTAAAAATGACTGAAGTACACTAAATCTCATTGACTTTCAGTTTTGCTCAACGTGGCATGCCCCCTGAACAGTAAGTGACAGATGTGTCTGTTGTCCACAGTAGGACTTAAAAGGCATCAGTGCCTTTTTGACAGGATTCATTTTCCCACCTAAAATGTTCTGTCAGACAGAAGTTGGCAGAATCACTATAAAAATTCCTTCTTCTTGGATCACAACCGTTAAAACAGAGCTTTTAGAAAGACATCTGGAAGGCTTCTGGACCTGGTATGCTATCCAGCATCCAAGAAAACTGATGCATCTTGCTTGCTGATGGATTCAGGAAGAATCCAAAGCTTTGAACTCCTTCCTGTGAAAAGAGAACTAACCCACTCTCATTGGTACTGTCATTTGGACGTATAGGAATAGGTCTACTTTGTTTTATTTGTGTGATACTATTTGAATTTACTCTGAAATAATGTCTGTTTCTGGAACGACGGGGCATTTCCATGACTACTGCCCACATAGCAAAGGGTTTGGCCTCTTTCACCAACCAATAGCAAAAGGAAGGTGAGAAAGGATTTTGTAAATTTTCTTGGGCTAAATGACCATCGGCACTATTGTACAGGCACAGCAAAGAGAGGCCACAGGGAGCAGCCAGGTGTGTCTCCCCAAAATGGCCCAGGCAGAGGTCAGGGCTGCAGCAGGGCTGTTTTGCTTTCTGATGCTGACATCAGAGCAAAGCGTAGCGCATCAAACCTCCCAGTGCTCCTGGTATAAGCAGTAACTAGGTCGTCAGTGCCGGCTTTATGCCCATATTGAGACCTCCTATAAAGGCAGAATACTTCTCAGAAATCTCTGGCCACTTTAATGCTCCTTAGCACACAGCAATCAATCCAAAAGGGTGAATTTAATGAATTTAACTTTAAAAGGTAAATGTGTGCAACCATGTCATTTTTCATTGCAAGTAGCCTGTATTGCAGCCCCCAAATCTGCACTAGCCTCTGTGCGTAAAATAGCCAGATCTCCAAGGAAAACGGTCCATCCTGTACAAAGATTTTAACAGCTGAGGCACAAAAGAAAATAATGGTACCTGGCAACTGATCTCTTTATAAATGTTTTCTTTCAAGTTGGGTCAGCTAGCAAAGCTCTCTTTTAAGTTTGATGAGCAAATGCTGATTGCACCATGGAGACAGTTTCTACAAGTTACCACAAGGTAGTGAGGAAGACAAAAGTCTGTAATATTCAGGGAATGCCTCCCTCTGCTAATCAGAGAAAGCTAAAAGATCAAATACTTGCTCAGTGGGCAGTTGTTACTGGGTTTGCTTTTTAGTTCAGTTCAATAAATTGACTCGCTCACTTGTTACTAAAGCAGATTATTGTTAACGGGCTTCTTGGTCAACAGCACCTCTTGATAACATTTTAATTAAAATGAATATGTGTCTCATTTACTTTTTGGGGTCTAATATGTGGCACTTCAGAACACTGACAGCGTCAGATGCCATTTTCCTCAATTAATTGGTATATAATTATTCTCAAATGGCTGGGAAGAGTGCAACTTTTTCCTTCATGCCACGTTTACCACTTCGGTACTCACTCCACCAGTGGTGCCCAGTACAAAAGTCATGCTTTCCCTCTGAGAGGGGACACCATGTTGAACTTGCAGATCAGGCTGCTGTTGCCTGCACCCATCCTCATCTCAGCAGCGGCACCTTGTCTGCTGGTTACGCCAGGTAGCTGCGTGCCTCTGGCTCCAGATGGCAGAGGGGCAACACCAGGCACCAAGGGACACATCCCTGCTCCTGGCTCCTCCCTAGAGGAGACTCAGGGCCCTAGCTCAGGCTGGGGCATTTCAGGCCAAACCAGGCAGTGCAGCGTACAGTAGTCACAGCTGGTTGCACCTGTGGGTTGGGAATACCATTGCCACGCTGTGCAGGATCAACACGGCTGCATGAGAAAGAAAAGAAATAAAAATACTAATGCAAAGCAAATGCAGCCAGGCTTGCTAAGCTTTTCATTCCTAAGAGGTCTAATGGGAGCTCTGTCTGTTGAACCAGAGCTCCTAGCGGGGCCGTCACTGTGAGGCACTCGCACGCAGACCTGAATAAACTTAACTCATGCTGCTGCGTTTAGGAACGGGAGTGATATCCTCCCTCTTCTACATGAAGGAAACTAAAGCACAGGGACTAGTTCAAAGACACACAAAAAGACTCTCTGGGCAAAAGCAATGAAAAGAAATGGGCCTCCCATGTTTCAGGCTACCACATGAATCACTGCATCAAGTTTCCCCCTGGCATTAATGATAAATAGTCAGAATCACTGTTTTAGATCTCATAGCATGCATCCTTCTTGTAAATATACATCTAATTCTTATCAATGATAGATTGTCCCCTCTGGCCCTATCTGCAGAATGAGGACTATTCTTTCCCTTTTGTATCAGTCACACTACGCTAAGAAATAATGATTAAAAAAACATGGAGATCATCTTGCTTCTTTAGTCCTGGCATCCCCCTATCATTATAAATATTTTTCTACAGGGTTGCCGTTATACAGGTTCTGTAATGAACTCTTTGTTCATCAGGGAGCTAGCTTGTAAGCTGTAAAGATCAGAGCTTTATTTCAAACGGAGGGAAAACATTATAGCATTTCATCTTATGTGCATTTAGGCGAATTTATAACTCATGAAAGAAGTTACACGAGCTTAGTGATAGGCACTGATACACTGAAGTGGTGCAGCAGAATTTAGACATTTTAGGCATCTCCAGAAAGAGGTGTAGACTCCATTTTGCAACACACGTGTCCAACGATCAGAGAAGTTACTGTTTTCAGTGCCCATAAACTCTCCTCTGCTGCAACCCTCTATTTGTGCAGGTGATTTTTTAATTTTTTTTTTCTGTTGTGGACACCTGTCCGCTTGGAAACATCTAAGCCACAAAACAGCTGTCAGACGGTAGCAACTTTTGGTTACTCTGAACCAGGGCTGGATTCAACCCAACAATGACTGAGAGGTGAGAGATTTGGTATCATCTTATCAATTTTCTGAGCCATCTGGTTCTCAATGTGCAATTTAACAGTGAAACATTACCATGAAGAATCTAACAGCATTTATGAAGTTTAAGACTAGAATTATCCTCTGAATGATAGATACAATCCTATCAGCTTCAGCGTATTACACGTTTAAAATATAGCTACCATTCACAGTGAAGCAAAGATAGTTGTATATCATTAAATCTAATGCAACATAAAATGATGCTCATATAGAAGTGAAATCTCATCCAAGTATTTGATCTGATGTCAAAGTAACACACATAAATCAAGATAAAGCTATCGACACAAGATAAAGAAGTTAGTAAGAACATCTGTACAAACCTCCATCAGAGTGCTTCACTTTTCGCACATGAGGTAGAAAACATCTTCTCGTGTATTGCACTATCTGCATGCGATGCCATGAACTGCAGCATTAAGTGACAGTCTTCAAAAACTGAAGGAAAGAATTTAATAGGTTGCTTCCATCAAACTCACTGCTCTAACTGTTGAGCGTCCCACAGCTCAGCTTAGTCAGAGCACGTCCTGCTAGGCTATCCCTTTCAGCCTTCCTTCTTCCATCCCTCCTTACGCCCATTTTTCAGATGGAAAAGTGAAGCCCAGGCATCTACCAAGACCTGCTGAAGATCACACAAAGAATCTCTAGCAGAGGACTAAGCTGACAGACTTCCTCCAGCTCTAGGTTTGCTTTCTTGCTGGATTACTGTGTGACTTCTCATCCTCCTTCTACAAGGTACACATTATTTTCAGGACACATACTTCCTAATGAGTTTGGAAGCTTGGACTTCAGACTGAGTGGGCAGTCCTTGCGGTCCTTAGGAAGGTCTATTAAAGTTAATACACATCTAGGAAGGGGAGGGCTATCCTCCAGATTGGGCTACTGAAATAGTACTTTAATATTATTTAAGATTTTATTTGAACTTTTAGTAAAATATTCATTCATATCCTGATCCTAATATAAAATTCTTTATTATGTAGTGGTACTGATTTTCAGACTCTGACAGTTTTAAAGTAGGCCAAATGTTAGGTTTAAATACCCTGAAAATGTCTTTCTAGAAGATAATAATCACTCAAATGTAAAATTGAGCTTGAAAGGTAACACATCTGTATGGACCAGTGCAATTTTTGAAGACTAAATTATGTCTAATTAGCTAGACTGATATAGTAGCTTTTTCTCCACCTCATATTTCATTTAATTGTTAAAAGTCATAATCTATACATTAACCAGCTCTCCACCTGAAATGTGGGGGAGTGCTGCTTGCAGAAGGCTCCAAAACTGGACCTAAGATATCAGGCTGTGCAGTTCCTCGCAGCTAGGAAGTATGTCAAATGCCGCTCTGTATTGTATCACATCCCTGACATTGGCTTTCAGGGAAGGATTCAGCCTGAAAACCCCTTTGAAGTGGAACAGAAACTTTGAAGGCAGCATCAGAACAAAATCACGTTCCACTCTTCACATCTGTCTGTGCACTTGGCAGATGCTGCACACGAATAATTTAAATTAAGGCATTTTTCATTCTCAGGCATTGTGATAATTCCAGGGCATTTCCTCCATCATATTTGTAACCTATTCATTATACCATTTTACTGCATAATGAAGACAAATGCCAACAGTTTAGCAACAGATTTGGATAATGACAAGATGTACAGTAACGCAGAGTAATGTGACCAGGCCTGCAAGTTCTAATTGAATATTTTTCTGATCCCGCTTCCATTAATCTTTCCTCCTGTTTCATTTTTCTAGCCTTTTTACGTGTCGCCTGCCACCTTTCCCCTTCCCTGCTCAAACCGCTTTGAAAGCATTTTCAAGAAATAGATTCTGCCTCCATTGTGGAGTCAGGCTTTCTCCTTATCAATATACACGGCTCACTTGCCGATGAACCATTGAGCTTCTGATGGAGGAAACAGCACACATCCCAGGCGTGGTACTTAATTGGTATGCTGGCCCATGCAAAGCTATCTGATTGCATTCAGAAACTGGCAGGGACAGAAAGCATTTCCAAGGAAATAATATCTAGCTGTGAATGTGGAATATGTGTGTAAGAACTGAACAGTAAACACCAGCCTTAATTTTAATATCTCACATTATGCAAAACTTAAAAAAGATGAGTGCTCTGATATTCAAGCAGACCCCTGCGGGATAGGAATGTTATCATAAGAACATTATAGAAACCAACGTAAAATATCCAGCTGCTGTGAGAGTTTTAGGGGCATCAAACGTTCTTAAATCACCATTTTCCTTCCACAAATGAAAGTATTTACCTATTAACAGCAGCAGAACTATATTATTTCGCTGGGCTGTATGACCACAAGCAACATTGCCTTTCAGTTTAGGCTTTGATAGGTTAGCGCTTAATGTCCCAAACAGCCCTTAAAAGCTCCAAGGTGAAAATGTAAAACCATAATCCAGCCCTAAATGGTCATTTAAAAAATGATCATCCCAAAGCTCAGGAGTGCCTTTATCTGTTTCTGAGGCATTCCAGTTAAAATAGTTACACTAGGAATGCGGGAAGGATGATACCTATTTAATTTTATGGTGTTTTTCTCTCTCTCCGATGATAAAAGGTGGCTGGGACTGCAGCAAGAGCCAAATCCTGTTTGCCTTATTCACACAACTAGTCACACTGACTACAACAGGACTGTGTGTGGAAGGGATTTGGCCTGAACTCTTACTGTGTCAATTATCTTTCTTTACAAGCAGGTTTCTCTTTTCGTCCTACTCTCTAGCCAAACTGTTACTCATACGCTTCCAGATGAAATGTGTGACAGACGACAGCAAATATGTGAAAGCAGCAAAAAAAGAAACATCAATTCAGATCAGTGGGTTCAGATTAAAAACAGAAAAACCCCAAACCTTGACAAAACAAAACATCTTGCTGACACAATTTTTAGGGAATTGGTCAAGGAAGATTTACACAGGACTGTTCAGACAATACCTGTATTGTTCATCCCTTAGGATTTACATCTGCTTTCCCAGAAATGAGAAGGCAGGAAAGAATTTGTGATGTTCAGAGACGATTCATGTGCAAATCTTGACCTTCATAAAGATGTCCAAATGTTCGCAAGTTGATTTCTTTTTTTTTTCTAAGTAACGTGTGACATAAAGAGAATTAAGTGTCTATCTGGCTGGGCAGTCATTTAAGCTAGGGCGATAAGTAAGCACAACCTGCCAGCACTGTACAGCTCCTTGTTTGAACCCTGCCCAACACGCAGCCTGATGAGCTCATGCTGAGAGCTTTTCACACCTCAAAGATAAATCTCAGCAGTCTTGGTCAGTTGCTGGGTCAGACACCTCCAGAAGCACCCCAGGAGCGTGGTGCTGAGAGATGGTCGCTGCCCTGGCTTTGCTGGAACCGCTGCTGCTATTGAGAAGGACCTCTGCCACTGCAGTCAGGCGTCCCCACTTTCTCAGCCTGATTCCAAGTTCACTTGCTTACTTCTTTCAGGGTTGCTCCTGAAAATAAAAAAAAAAAATCAGCTCTCCGAAACTGTCTCTTCAGGCTCTCCACTAGCCCAGCTTTAGTTTAGGAAAGGTGAGGAAGAGGAGCTGGCTTTCCCTGGCCAGCTTCCCAGGCTCCTCTTGAACTCTCTGCTTCTGAGGGATGGGGAGAGGGTTGTTCTGTAAATTCTTTTTTTTTCTTTTTTTTTCTGCAGGTCAGGGAAGATACCACAGCAACCTGAGCAGACTAGCTCCTTTTAGAGCCGAAGCCCTGTGAGGGGAGGGGATCTTAGCATCACCTTTCTCTGGGATATTCATCAGCAAGAAGGAGGGAAAATGTCTCTGTAAGAGCCCAGACTTTCATTCTGAGAGACTGAAGAGCCTGACACGATACTGGATCCTTTTCTGAGAGCCTGGAAGAAGTGCAAAGAGGGCTCAGGAAACTAGCAGACCTAGTGAACAGCCAAATTTTCTCTGTTTATAATCAGAAGTCTTGACAACCTCCCAGAAGAAAAAACAAATCTAGACAAAAAAAAACCCCACGTTATTATTTCCGGTGCATAAATATAATAATTTAAACACCTGTAATTACTGATTCTTCCAGAAAAGATGCGGATTGTCTGTTTATTTGGGACCAAGTCCCAGTTATCCTCAGACCTTGGAGATCCCTTCCTCTTTGCAGAACAATAACGAGGAAAGGTGCAAAACAAATAATATTTTAGCACTGGAGGTAATAGCAGAAAATTCCCAGCAATGGCATAAATCTTCAATTTCCTGTATTTAGTCGTTTAGTTTTCTTCAATGTTGCGCACTAACGGACATAAGGGACAAAAGATTCGATAAACAGTTCTGCACCCTCTGTGCCCTATTCTGGATGTGAGTGTACGCTGCAGCAATTCGAGATGTCAAGTCTAGCTGTCAAGGCAAAAAAGAGCAGAGATAAATGGTCACCCTGTCGCACAGCCGTGCTTACTGCAAACTAAGCACAAACATGGTATTTAGAGCCCTAACATTTGAATAGGTTACAATACACCTCCGAATGAAAGAAAGTTTCCGTAATTAAAGGATAAAGAAGTTGACAGAATTTCTTAGCCTACTTGTAAAACACTCTACCAAAAGACAGAATTTGAGAGAGGTTGAATTCGCCTCAGCAAGGTATGCTGCACAGTGAATTGTCTGATGCTTCCCCAGTACATTTTGCCAATTTGATCACCAGTAGTAAATTGGGTGAACTTTTGAATTTCAATGCATGAGACTCCTCATGCGTCAAGATGAGATAATTCTGTGACTTGGATGATTACTTCTGAAGGCAAAAGGCCAAAGTTTTCTCCTTGAACTTTACATATGAATTGATCAAGTCAATGCATTTTATATAGTTTAAGGTACCTTCCTGCTTTGCCTAGCCACATCAAGGGAATACAGTGGTAAAAAGCCATTTTCTTTCTACTTGCAGAACATATTAGCATTTGAGAGGGAAACATCTATAAAAGACCTTATAAAAGCCTTCAGAAAATCCATTAATCCCAGACATTTTGTCCATAGTTCCTTGCAGTGCTATCGGAGTGTCTAGGCTATTGACCTATAATCCATTAATAGGATTTTTAAGAGTTCAGTTATGGTTACTCTTCAGGAGATGAGTGAACAGATGGATAGGATGGTCACCCCCTTGCTATAACCTTTGCCTAACAAAGCTGATTAATTCAGTCTTTCTAGTTGATAAGGCATCAAGTGTGGCTTTGTCTACAGATAATTAACTAAGATACAAGGCAGAGGAGTCAGGGGAGGTGAACAGCAAAGTGAACTCTAGGCTAAATCCAACAGATCGGGGACTAGAAGCAGAGGTGAGGTAAACGATGCTGTAAAGTATATGACAGTAAACCACTGTTGCGTTAGCACAAGCGTTTGTGAGCAGAGGCAAAATATAACCTAGAAAACAAGCAGGTAGTGAGCAATGCCAGACACCATGAGCACTAGCTGGAGCTCTGACATGGTACCATCACTGCAGCCAACATTTCACTCACTGCTTATTATATTTACTTTCCCAACACCTTGAAGCACCTGAAGATAGTCCGCCCGCATTAGGTGCTACTGAACACATGGCATACAGCAACACCCCCGCCCTGAGAGCACAGGGGCAGTTCAAGAGCAAACAGAGAGGCAGAGCAAGCAGTGCCGTAGCTGCAGATGCCCTGCAAACCCCCGCAGACATGGTTCCCTCCCTTCCCATTTGCTTTTGTTTGGCTGTTTGGAGAGTTTCTTTGGGCCCATGCCGGACCGGAGGCTAGCAGCTGTCTGCCTTATTTCATTAGATGTGAGCAGTAGGGGTTGCAGCCATCTACCACACTTAAGACATTCAGAAGCTCCCAGACACATAATTGACTCTTAGCTCCTTTCAACCCCAAAGCAAGCTAACTGCAGTCAACAATGATGAATAAAGAAAGAACTCAGGCCTGGTAAATAACCTGAAGTAGAACAGCTGCAATGGGAAGGGAAGCAGCCAAGTGAATTAAGCCTCCCATGTTCCTTGCTTAGCCTTGCTTTTCTCTCCCTGACCTACAGCTGAATACAGCCTTTTACCACTGCTCCTCACAGCTTGCAGCTGCACAGCTCCGAGCCTGCCAGGAGCCTCTTAACTCTCCTCTGGTCAGTAGTAGGGAATTTGCACCGCCAAGGCAGGTACACCGTGGTGCTGCCCCTTCACCTGCTCCTCTAAAGCCACACCTGCCTTCCTTGGCATCCTCCCAGCTCACCTCTGAGGCCATGCCAGGACACACCACTGACTGCATGCTCGTAACACGCTTATCCTAATCAAGCACCTTAGGAGGCAGGCTTAGCCACCACTTTTCAGCAAGGGGGTTGACATGGCCGTAGGTTAGCTGGTTTGCTGCCTCACCTTGCAGCGGGGAGCAGAAGGAACACACAATCCCTGCCTTGTCGGAAAACTGGAGGACAAACTGTTTTTCACATCTTCAGTTTTAGACTAACACTTTTAAGTGTTGTACCTTACAAGTAGCTGTGCACAGGTTTTCATTTTGTTTCTGAATAAAAAAAAAATACACTGTGCCAGAATCCCAGCTTTTTTTTTAAGAACACAGGCTGAAATTTTATCAGCAATGAAATAAGAGATTGTGCAAAAGATTTGGGCCACAAACCATGGAGATTCTCATGCATAAGCCCCAAATTCTGATTTATAAACTGTTGATCCGGCTGTGAAATAGTATGATAGCTACCCAAACATCTGCTTTGGGATTGCACAATTTTGCCTCAGGCAACTCCCAGAAATATCTCAGTATTGCTAAGACAACCCAGCTCTAACTGCATCTCATGCTCATGCCTCGTCAGAGGGCACAAAGACACAGCCCTCTTCTCACAGGCCAATTGCCAAATTGAAGGCTCCTCTGGGGTGGTACCACACTGAAGCTGGCTCACTGAAAACAATAGATTATGGTTCAGTTTCTGTCCCAAGATTTATTTGATGTATTTTGTTCTCTTCCTATTTAAGGTAAACTACATAAGCAGCCCATATTAGAGACCGGAAACCAAACAGATGCTCTGAGCCATTTGACAAACTGACACACGATGCCTTCCATGAGGAGCTATGATTGACCCTCTGGAATACCTTGTACTTTTTAGAGCATTTTCTTAGAAGCTGGAAGATTCAACTTTAGTGCTATGCAGGCAGAGAAGAAAACTGAACTCAGGTCTCCCTTGTCCTAGATGAGCACTTTGAACACCTAAGTAACGTATAAAAAGGTGGTAGTGACACCGGTACACACACAATGTTTTACAGTTGGTTATAGATAGGAATGGAATCCTATCTTAGCCACATTTTAAAATTCTATATATCTACATACAAACTTATATTCAGGATAGTATATAGACCAAATTTCAGGAGAGAGAATTTCAAGGAACATGCACAGTTAAGCAGTTTTGACCAGTCGGTTGTGAACGCATTCCTGTCTAGCAAGGGTGTGCTTGCTCTCTTTACTCAAATGAGCGGTGCCACCAAAGAGGCTTCTCACGCGAGCACAACAGCATGATTTAGCCTGGTCTCATTTCTAAAACTCACAGTAATCGTGATATGAGCTTGAAAATCAGGGCTGACTTGGATATTTATTAGCACAATTATGTCTGCAAGCCATCATAGACTGAACATAATTTTGGTAGTAATTTTCAAATCATTAGCACACTGTTTTAGTAACATCTTATCTCAGCTATTAAGCAGGCTGTCCTTAAATTGAAGTCATTAGCAAACACTCCATTACTGTATTGTTTTGCAGTATGCATTCAGTATATTGGATTATTTTGTGAAGTAAATAGCCTCTGCATATGAAAAAATCAACATATATCTATAAAACGTAATTATAAGGCTTAAGTAATCTACTTCATTTTGTATTATATAAAACATATTTTCAACTTTTATATGAAGTAGCTTCTAAATAATAGAATTTATTGTACAAGATTAATTATAGCAATGATAGCCATCTATCTGTGCTAAAATATGACAGTTTAATCTTCTAAATCACATCAGGAATGAAACAATTCTGAATCTGAGATATCTCTTTATGGGTTCTAAGTACAGCTCATAAATTACTGTGGCTTTTAAAACTCATCTACATTCCTGCAGCAGCGGGAACAACCAATACTATGTTCAAGTCTGTAGTCTTCTTCAAGTAAAATTCCTGTTCGTTAAGATATTTTTAAGGTGTTTTCACAAGAACAATGCCATATGGCTAACTTCCTCTGGAAGAACAACTTCAGTTTTCAGATATTTCCTAGGGTAAGTAATTTTTTAGCCTTTGGGATTTTTTTACAGGTGCCCAACACAGTGGTTTCATCACACTCAATTCTCTTCTCTCTCAGAAGGATCAGTCCTTGCATCATGGCTGGGATGCTATCCCCAACCCCATCAGTTAGTTCAAATTTTTCCCCACCTGAAACTACAAAATCCCTAAACATGCTAGTATCTCTCTCTACCTCTTTCCTAACCTAACAGATTCAGAAAGGTATGAGTTTTTTTGTGAAGGCGAGGAAGGTTGGCTGGTTAGGAGTACAGGAGCTGACCGCTGGGGTTATTCTGTTCATGAGCTCTGGGATACCTTCATGAAGGAAGGTACCAAAATGAAACGAGATTGTCACCAGTGAGCTGGGGAAGAAAATGATTCACTTCTATGTGAGAAGAGCTTTATTTCCTCCTCCCCAAGCTCTGCCACAGAACATGTGGACCATTCCTTTATCACAGCACTGTCTAAGGACATGAGTGAGAGGAAGAGGCCACCTTTCCTCTGATTCCCATTTAGCACTATGTTTAAAAATACGTTAGCCTTTCTTCTTTGTGATCAGTGTGTTGATACCAGGCAGGTTTGTAATTCATCCCCAAATAATGACCACAGGTCTTGGGGCAAGATGCTATGGCATGCCATGCCAGACATGAGATGGATGCTGATACAGATTAAGCCACCTGAGTACCATCTTATGCCAGGACTGGTTTTGGAGCCTGAAACAACCTAAACAGCCAAAAGGGCTTAAGGTGTGATAGTGCTGAAGCTTTTCTTCAGCTTGCTTCTCTGTCCAGTGTAGTCCCTCCTCCAGGTTTCCTCCTCCTGACCAAGGTCTTGAGAAGGATCACTCAGATGGCAGCTTTGCTGCACTGCACAGGGCAAATCTTTGCTGAGAAACCCCTGGAATATAAATCTCAGATGTTTAGTTCCTGCCTTTTTACTGGCATAAAATGTTTATATAAAAAGCAAGGGTCTCTTGCCTCATAAGTATCCTGAACTGTGACTTTCTCTGTGGACCGCTGCTGCTTATTGCTCTCCTGATCCAATCAGGGAGCCCACACTGTCTGCAACAGCAGGTAGCTCTGCAGCTAAGCTCAGGGGAAACCTGTCCTTCTGCACAAGCCACTGTCTCAGGACATGCTCTCTAAAGTAGTGCCTAAAGGGCAATTTGCTGATCAGCTGGGAACCAGGGAAGTTTGCAGAGAAGACTGTTGTTCAGCAAGTACAAGACAAAAGAAATAAGCATGGACACTTGGTGCTTTCATTTGGAAAGAATAGTTAGCTCAAACTTGCCACACTAGAACCTAGCTTCGATCTCTAGTTTTATCAGAATAGTGCTGAATAATGTCTGGATTAGTTTAATCTGATAGCAAAAAGCAGAGCAGCATCATAACATTGATGAGATGCAAAGAAGCCACATCGGACTGTGGAACAATGGTAATAAAGACCTGGGATTTCTCAGCAACTTGTAGGCAAAAGAGGAGCAAAGAGATGAGAAGCTGCATCCCTGCATGTGCATTTTTTGTTCTTTTCTATTCTGCAAGGTTGGTGGCAGGGGTGTGCATGGGGCATAGCCAGGTGGGAGCAAGTTCAGTGCAGGTGAAGTTTGCCATGGTGTCCACGCTGCTGTCTTCATTCGCAAATCATTACCCACACACTGCTCATGTGAGAAAGACTGGTTTAAAGATGAGGCTGGACAAGGTTGTGTAGCTATGGCAAACCTATTTTGCTTTCATTAACCTTTTCTGAGGACTTGACTGTAATATTCACCAAAACAGCCACACTATGCCATGAGTGGGGGAAGGTCTTACAAAAAGAAACAGCAACTGAAGTTCCAACTTGGATAGCAGAAGAGCAAAAATTATGGACAAGTTCAATAATAACTTTTACAGAAGGTGTTAACCAACTGAGCTACTGGCTTTTTTCTCTACTCCAACTGTAAAAATATAAGACCAGTGGGAAAAAGAACATTCACTGCACAAATATTTGGTTATAAATGTGACCAGGAAAAATAGGTTGTCGTAGCAGAAATTCTTATCAGGATGATGCAAAGGAAGTGCTCTGTAAGACCTTGTTTTATAGCTCTTGGAGCCCTAAGAGCATTACTGTGCCTCATGCAATGCAGACAACGAATGACTCTGCAGCTGCCTATCGAAAGAACAACTTCCTATCACTTCGATCCCTTTTCAAAATATTTTAACGCGCACATCACGCTCAGTAAGACACTTGGCTGAAAGCTGTGGTTGGATATAAATTTTCACAATATGAATCAAATTAAGTTTCTGTGTACTAAAAGCTGAAACGGTCCTCAGATTTCATACACCTATTTCCAGTTTTCTTCTCCAAGATCAGAACTAATAGCTTTATGGGTAAATTGGCCAACAAGCAATTCCTCTCCTGAGTTTTCAGTAAAAAATTCTTTTTCTGTTTAGCAGACTGCCTGAAGGTAATTTGCCAAACACAAGAGAAAAAGGTAATTTTTTTTTGTTCAAAAATGTTTTTTAAAGAAATCTAATTTTGCTTGCTGAGAGGCTTTCAATGAGAATAACATTTTCCAAAACAACACTCTCTTTAGAGTTTTTATTTGGCTGTGTACTTTTACTGCTTTCAGCAATCTCCTCCAAGTTGTCCCTGATTTGAAAGCAACTGCAAGGGAAGAGGAGACGGAAAAAGATGTGAGAGACGAAGTGAGGCCTTGAGAAGAAAAATGGCTGAAAGAAGCTTGTTTTTTTTTCAATCCAACCTGCATTGCTATTGCCTAAGAGATTCATGAGAAAATAGCACAGTTCAGCAATGCAATATACTATTATGTTAAGTGCCCAAATGCATAATCCTACACTGCTGCAAATACGGATATCCTCTTAGAAGATGTCGGTCATTTTGCATTCCAAGTTACTTTTAAGATTTTTTTTCTCTTTACTTCTATACATCAGCTCTTGAATTAGTTTCACCTTTCGTCTTGTAATCTGCTGTGGCATAAGTTTATGGCGATCCTTATTCCGTATTTATTCCTTATTTCAATGCTCTATATCCAGTTCCCCCTGCTGAGGGCATCCTCATGAACTCTCAACAACAGCAGGGGAAAACCAGCAAGAGAGCCACAGAGAAACAGAGTCTAGGGGCAGGTTGTCCTCTGGACAACCTCTGCTGCTCGCTCCCATGTTGGCAGGTCTCAGCATATTCCCGATGAGCGAGAACTTGTACTGAGAGAAACACATTAGAAATAGTATTTTACGTCTTTCTTCATTCAGTTTTAGGCAGATCCTTTCTCAAACCAAGTGAAAGTTGATGGGTTTGATTCAGGAATTCACACTCTGCCAATTAATACCACAGGATCTATTTCTACACTCTTTTATCTGCTCTAGCCAATGGATTTGGGAAATCCCTGTAAGCAAGAATTTGGAAACCTGCCTCAATTTCCATCTCTTTGGGTATTTCCTGCTTTTCCATAGCTGTTCCCACCTGGCATCAGTTTGAGAGATCAATATTGCTACTGCACAAGTTAGTGTCTGAACTTTTATGCTTGGCTAGAGAGGCTCCCATGATTTATTGCCCTAAAGATAAACTATCAGCTATTAAGGTTTGTCCCAGCTTAATAAGATCTACATCTCTTTAGTGTAGTAGATGCAGTAATATCATGATAAATATCCACATGCCTGGGATAATCCTGAATGAACCATTATATACAAACTTACTAAGGTTTTCTAATAATGTAAGTACAGTATTCATTCTCAGTTTAGCACATTTTGAATGCCACTGAATGGTGATCTGCATATTTACTGAATAAATTACACGTTATATTCCTCATGCTGCTGCTTCATGGGACTTCATTTTTCTTGCTGCACCTTTTGAAATATCTTCTAATGTCACTACCTCCTCTGCACTTTCTGGAATTTCCTCATCTTTGCTACCCTACACTAAATGTTGTTTATAATTGTGTAAAGAGCAAAATACATGTATTAGACTTTTTAGAAGTTATAAAATATACATTGCTTTTCAGAACTGCGTATTTTTATCCAGAGGAGCTGCAATTTCCACCAAAGTGAAACCTGAGACCAGACGATCCCATGCTATGATAATATGACAAGGGAAAAAGCATATTTTCTCACATGGGATGAATGCCTCTGGACATCAGCGTCTTCTGGCCAGCTACATGATAGGTCTAATATACTGAACGCAAAGAAGAATTTCTGTGCAAAAGAAAGAAGACATCTACTCAACTCAAATGTACTGATTCTACTATCAAATTTAAGGTCAGGTGGGATATAGGGTAATCTAAACTATTACAACAACCAAGAGCTATCTATAACTTGGTCTAAAAAGAGATCAGTGGGATTTGCGGATATGACATGACTGAGGTGGCAACCTCATCAGCTGAACTTCTGGTGTACTGCAGTTTCAATATCTGTTACTAAGAAATCATTGCACCTTTCCCTTCCTCTGCCTCCATTCAAACTTATTTCCACAGTTCACGTGTGGAATATGACATGACAGGACACACCACTGTTGACAAATAACTGCTCAGGAGAATTGTCTGAAACACAGGTTGCACAGATGATGATAGAAACCGTCATTGCTTTAGTATTATTCAGTTTCACATTTACGTTGAATAGAACCACAACTGAGCATGTTTATTCACACATGCTTTGAGACTTATCTGCCCCTGCCTGGTACCAACTCACCAGCAAGCCCCAAGCAAGGTCTCGGAGGTGCCTACAACAGCAATGCCCAGGCAGCCCCTTTCCAGGTGCACAGGAAAGATCTGGCAGTCCTGAGATCTTGGGGTGGCATGGGGCTCCCAGCTACCTGGCATGAAGCTGGTACTCAACCACCACATCAAAACAAGGACTGTAACAGCTCCAGCACACCCAAGCTCCCCAAAGATGACAAACCTTCTAACTGTGCCATCTTCAGCAAGCCATCAGGAATGAGTCAGGTTTTCAGGAAATTCTGCCTTTACTAATCATAGATTTGTCAAAAAAACCCCAACAAACAAACCCAAAACCAAAAGCAAAAAACAAACCACCAAAAAAAACCCCCAAAGAAATGAAAAAGCAAAAATCCACCAAACCTTTTCAGTCCAACAGATCGATGTTTTTGTCAGGCAGCAATAGTTCACAGGGGACAATGTTCTCACACCTAGCCCAGGATCAGATGCATGATATTACTCTCAGTGGACAAGTGTTTGCAAGACTGCTGTATTCTGCATTTGCAAAAGACGTCACCGAGGTATCAATGGAAAAGATGTTATCAGAGACTAAAGCAGTGGTACATATTAACATTGCTGACCTGCAAAATTGAGAGATCAGTTATCTTTGGTAGCTAGCTATAGCCAGGAGAACCTGAAGAATAGCACCTTACAGGAACTGTCACAGGGGAAGATAGGATCAAATGACATGGTGTACTTTCATACCAGGATTACTATGTCCTGACAAGTGCTCTAGAAAGACACTTAGGATCTACCTTGATTCCAGGTAGAGTCTCGTTGTCAAGAGAACTGAAGTGGCCTCAACACTACAAGAAAAAAAAACACCCAACAAAAAAAAACACCATGGAGGTTGGGTTTTAGTGGTTTTTTTTTTAATCTTTAAATGCCAGTTGTGGTGGGTTGACCCTGGCTGGATGCCAGGTGCCCAGCAAAAGCTGCTCTATCACTCCCCTCCTTAGATGGACAGGGGAGAGAAAATATAACAAAATGTTCGTGGGTCGAGATAAGGATAGGGAGGTCACTCAGCAATTATTGTCACAGGCAAAACAGACTCAACTTGGGGAACAATTAATTTAATTTATTACCAATCAAATCAGAGTAGGATAATGAGAAATAAAACCAAATCTTAAAAACACCTTCCCCCCACCCCTCCCTTCTTCCCGGGCTTAACTTTACTCCTGACTTTCCCTACCTCCTCCCCCCCGAGGGGCACAGGGTGACAGGGAATGGGGGTTGTGGTTAGTCCATCATACGTTGTCTCTGCCGCTCCTTCCTCCTCAGGGGAGGACTCCTGACACTCTTCCCCTTCTCTAGCATGGGGTCCCTCCCACGGGAGACAGTCCTCTACAAACTTCTCCAACATGAGTCTTTCCCACAGGCTACAATTCTTCATGAACTGCTCCAGCATGGGTGCCTTCCACGGGGTGCAGTCCTTCAGGAGCAGATTGCTCCANCTTTCCCTACCTCCTCCCCCCCGAGGGGCACAGGGTGACAGGGAATGGGGGTTGTGGTTAGTCCATCATACGTTGTCTCTGCCGCTCCTTCCTCCTCAGGGGAGGCCCCCTGACACTCTTCCCCTTCTCTAGCCTGGGGTCCCTCCCACGGGAGACAGTCCGCTACAAACTTCTCCAACATGAGTCTTTCCCACAGGCTACAATTCTTCATGAACTGCTCCAGCATGGGGTCCTCCATGGGCCGCAGGTGGATATCTGCTCCACCATTAACCTCCATGGGCTGCAGGGGAATCTCTGTTCTGGCGCCTGGAGCACCTCCTTCCCCTCCTTCACTGATCTTGGTGTCTGCATAGTTGTTCCTCACACATATTCTCACTCTCTTCGGCTGCAGTTGCACAGGGTTTCCCCCCCTCCCCCCCCTTAACTATGTTATCACGGAGGCGCTACCACCATCGTTGATTGGCTTGGCCTTGGACAGCAGTGGGTCCATCTTGGAACTGGCTGGCATTGGCTCTATTGGACATAGGGGAAGCTTCTAGCAGCTTCTCACAGAAACCGCCCCTGAAGCCCCCCTGCTATCAAACCCTTGCCATGCAAACCCAATACACCAATATTGCTTGTTGGCTTGACGTTTCAATCTCTCTGCAGGTGCTGTTCCAAAAAAGCAGTGTCCCTGGAGAATTAATAACATATGATCACCAAAATAACTTTTTGCAAGTCTCTTGAGTGTCTGTAATTAACACGCTAAACTGCACTTAAAGAGAGTAAAGTATCATTATACACATAATAAATAATTTCAAATTACTGAATTACTTGTCTGTACAATTACCCAGGTAATTATCTAAACTTTACTAATAAAAGGTTTCATTAACTACCACTTATGCTGGATAGAACTAACCCATCAAGCTTTCACACTCAAATACATCCACAATGCAAAATACAACGCAAATGCTATAGCCACTTTAAAATAAAACCTGAATTATACGCTGAGCTCAGTTAATTCTGAGGCTGTATTTTGTTACATGGGGTGCATTTCTACACTGAGCTAACTAGAGGTAGACACTGCAACATAAAGCATAAGAAAGGAACTGAAATTTTTACCAAAGTGCAACCAGCCAAGGTGAATCTTAGGCCTAAGATACAGGGTTGCATTTGAAGTAAATTGACCTGTTGCACATTCAAGCAAGATTTCATACCAGCATGGCTATATTGGTTTAAAATTGGAGTCTTTCTTCAGCAACTTGACGGCCTACTATAAGCCATTTGCATGGTGGTATACAGTTCTACGCTAACACAGGATGAGAGAATAAAGTGGGATCTAAAACTGACAACAAGGTGGCATTACCCAAAGGGCTCGGACCAGTGCTTAAGCAAGGGCTTTCTAAACAGCACAGGTGGCTGATCCTACACATGCCACTGCTCTGAGGGCAATGAAACCTGAGGGTCTTGCTCTTTCTAGAGCTGAGGTACATCAGACACAGATATGTGACCCAAAGGGGATGACTTTAGCTCTAGAGCCATGGCTTAAATAATAGTCTTACACTAAATACAACTGCTGTATGATCTCATTACAGGCAAGATGTAAAACCTTTGGGGGTTTTGGTTTCTTTCGTTTTAAATCAAGTCAGTAATGGCTTTGTCACAGCTAGAACCTGCTGCATATGCAAGATTCATGCATGCACTTGGTACTCTGCTGTGGCCCCAGGTTCAGCCCCATAATCCAGCTGCCACACATCAGCTGAGCTGCAGTAACTGCTGCCAGCCCTCAGCAAATGCAAACTGAAATGATCGAGGTGGGCTGTGTAAGTGCCAAGCCATATTTCATCCCATTTGCAGCAGACTGAAAGTATGCACATGGACTGCTAGAACACTACAAACACTCCCTCTGCAGCTACCTCAGCCATAATTCAAGCACACATCTAAAACCTCAACCATTTGAGCATGTGAAGAGATATGCAATGTTTTATCCACAGACTCCATTGCCATTTATAAGTTGTACAATCACTTTTTTTTTCCCCACAAATCTCACTTCTGTTTACATGGCTTACCAGGAATTAGGCACAGAAATACCTTTGTTCTTCTGGCCCTGGGAGCCTACCAATTCCTAAACTTCATGCACTAGCTGTTTCCCCCTAAGATGTTCCAACCTCAGCTGCACAACTGGTAAATGTACTCTAGATATCCTAAACCCTTCTGACTTCTCAAAACACCACATCCCAGAGGCAATACTGGTGGTGTTCACATTGTCTTATCTAACTGATGAGTTATTAGGATGAGTTATTAGCTCTTGAACTCACATCAGATATTTGAGGTTGGATATCTGGGGCGGGAATTCCTCAGTCTTTCCAACTGAAGTTGTTTCATTGCCGGTGAAACGTTACCTGTCTTTTTAGCCATGGAGAAGGCTAGGATCTGAGTGTCAGTTTCCACTGGATTTGTTACGCAGACTGGGACATACAATTAACGCATAACTGAAGACTTTGTCAAAGTACATGTAAAAAATTGCATGTCCCTTCTTTTGAGATTTGTAGGTTCTTACATTCCTAAACACAGAAATGGGCACCTTTTCTTTCTTCTTTGATTTTGTGTATGTTATTTCCTAAGTTTTTCAACCACAAATTCCATCATATGAACCAAATGTAGTTCATTAATAGTGTTGGAAAGGTTATACTTAGTGCACAGATCCTCACCTCAGACTAGCACAGCAATGCTGAAACTTTTTTCCCCCTCTAAGTGGATTGTGGTTCTGGGGTTTGGGTTTTGGTTTGGATTTTTTTTTTTAAATCTGCCTGAAGAAGACTCCAGGCATAGAAAATTTCAGCCTGAACAAGGTATTGGCAATTGAAAGAAGTATATTGTAACATAAAGCACTGCACAACTTTGACTTCAAGAATCACTACTTCAGATGAATAAAATTATAATCTTATATAGACTTACACAGTGTT
This sequence comes from Balaeniceps rex, assembly GCA_013401315.1. Taxonomy (NCBI): domain Eukaryota; kingdom Metazoa; phylum Chordata; class Aves; order Pelecaniformes; family Balaenicipitidae; genus Balaeniceps; species Balaeniceps rex. The sequence continues at coordinate 167,404 of VYZW01043767.1, forward strand.
TTTCATCCTTAAACTGCCTTATAATAGAGTACTATCATAAACACTGGCTTTTTCTCAGCTAGAAAAATTGTCAAAGTCAGGACAGACTTGGCTACTGTACAACTAATTCAAGCTACAGCTTCAGAAAAAGCTTGGTAATTACTGTGATCCTGTTCCCACTCTCAGGAAGGGAAGTGTGACAGGTAAGAGCATCACCTCTGAACCAGTCCTAATAACTGGAAACAAACTTGGATTCTTAGACACACGAGCAGAACTTTGTACCTTGGAGACACATCTGTAAGTGCCTGGAGGCTTAACAGGACCCTAGCCTTTCTTCTTCCCTTGGAATGGGAAAATGAAAGAATCACATCTTCACCTTTCTAAGGTTTGGACCCCCCCGTTTTCCCTATTCAAAGGTGTTTCTCTGTCTTGAAATGCACAAGAGGTGGAGATGGAGCATAGCAAGTGGTGGTTTGCAAGGAAAGTTTTGCTTTAAGAATAGCAAGTGTCGTGGTTTAGCCCCACTCAGCTGAAACCAGGACAGCAAGCGATTCGTATAGTCACAACTTCATGAACTGGCCAAGGCTCAGAAAGCCTGTCTGGAGCTCACAGAAACCTGGGTAAGTATTTTGCTGTATGTCAGAAGCAGCCTGGAGAGCTATGCTCCATTGCCGATGCAGGCACATGGAAGGGATTTTTTTTTAAGAGAAATCTTGCCATGGCAATGGGATTGCTGTAGCCGTGTCCTCAAACTTGTGTAGCCCCAGACTGCTGTCCACAGCTGCAAGGGAGGACACACAGGCTCCTCTGAGGGCAACTGCCAAAGCAATTTGACTCAATTGTGTTCATAGTATTAGAAAAGACACAGGCTTGAAATCAGAAGTCCCCTACCCAGCACTACCAAGGATTTCTGCCATTAAAATATATGAGTACAAGATACTGAAGGTCTCACTTCATCTATGTACTACTATGTACCTAGCTCCACCAAACTTGCATTTGAGAAGCAGCATGGAGCACTACAACCTATAACACGCTAGGTACCCTCATGAGCTGTTTTTCAGTAGTGAGAACTATGCAGTTATGTTGAAAATTGCATTGTTTTGTCTGGCTACTGCTCATTAATGACATTAAGTGCAGTTAGGCAATGCATTTGCTCGCTGGTGTCAACCTGATGATGGCAAATGACCTCCAAGCTACCTGGCTATCTCTGAGCCGTCCCTCAAAATTGCTGCATAACATTGTCTACTTCCACCTGGGGCAGCAGAAAACTGAACATTGTCACAAAATGAACAAAGACACCCACCATTTCGCTCAGCTTCCCCCACTCCGGAAAATGCCAGTGGTGTAAGGGTTAAGAGCCTCTCTGATAGCACACAAGTCATGCCGAATTCTTCAGTCACGCTGTTGTGAGGTATGTAAAAGTGTTTTTCAAGATTACATATCTCCATAGGTTATATTGTCATTATAAGGAACTGCATTTACACAGTAGGGGAATTCAAGTTGGAAAAGTGACACTGCTAGTAAAAATGTGAACTGGAATAAAAATTACCCAGGAAAGAAGCACCTTAAACCTTTCATTTCAAAGAATCTGTGCTAAGCCTGAAGAGAGCAAATAATGAGCAATGAAAGGAGTCTTTGTTATGCCGTGATTTCAAAGCTCTGCCAAAATGTCAAATAATCCATTTAATCAATCAGAAAATTAAAAATGTGGTAAATTCCCAAGGTAGTTTGAGGTTTTAGCTGTGCCAAGTAATTCAGCTACTGCATAAAGCTTATGTCACAATAGCAATTAGTTAATAAGTCATTTTTGTCTAACCATGTTGATGTAAAAATACAATTTAGTTTTCAAATTATTTGCAGCTGTGCTCTTATTGGGATACAGCATGCAATACCTCAGGAGATGTTTACATTTGTCACTTCAAGCACTGCTTTAATTTAATTTTTATCACACTATATCTTTCAAAAAGTTCCTATTATCTCAACACACTAAGAAATTGATTTCTTAAAATGGGTGTTCATGAGATCATGTAAGAAAAGGAAGACAGTATCTGTTGATTCACATACAAGGCTCATTATACGCCTCTGACACCAATACCAAAACTCCTATCATTTCAAATACAGATTCTTTATGATGTTTACATTTCAAATTTGGTGATTTATTTCAGGACAGAGTTTAACACTCTTGAGAATCCTGGATTATCATGAATTAAATTCTGGAAATGTAAAACAGACTACACTGAACATTTTTTACATTACAGACTATTTATTTTCTATCCCTCTCAAAGGACAAATTTGACAGGCTGGTTACAAATGTAGATTTTTGCTTCTAACAAGCCTAATAAAATTACACATCCATTTTGTTAATGTGAAATTAAATACAAATGTTTTATTAAAGTAAAAAGTTCAAAGAGTATTTAGATGCAATGTTAGTTGAGAAAACTTGAGAATATTTATATTGTCTGCCAAAATAATTCACTTCTGTTGCATAAAAATTATGAAGTTCAGCTTAAATTTAATAAGCCTCAATTTTAAATCAGACTACTTTAGATTTCGCTCTATTATATATACATTTGCATACAGATTTCCAGGAATTTCTTCTGAACTCTACCTTGTGTCAGTGGCAAGAGATGCATCCTCTATCTACCTGTAACAATATGGACAATATCTGGTTTTAGCCCTTCTAAAAATTGAAATGCTGACACAAAAGAATCATAAACTCTATCAAATATATACCTACACTTCAGTTTTTAAAGAAAAAAAAGCATTCAGCACAGCAAACAAAGCCTGACCTGCGTTCATGACAGCAGGTGGTGAGTGTCTTTGTGATCCTGGAGCCTATTAGCATGATCTCCTTCAGTGGCCGGATGAATAGGGACCTTCCTTTCAAAAGCCACAGTGAGCTTCACAAAA
>VYZW01043767.1:174728-186264 GCA_013401315.1 Balaeniceps rex
GACACTCAAGATGTTTGCATTGTCCTAGAAAGACTTATGAAATCCTGCTTGGATCTGAGATTTCCAAGAGGTTGCTTCTCCTGAAAGCTGGCATGTACACTACCTAAGACAGTGTTTTGAAGGCATAAGTAGCATATTGTCTTGCTCTTGACTCAGGCTGTTAATAAATAAAGAACGCACACAATATGGGCATTTACAAAATATTAAACAAAGTGGTAACTTTAACATTTCATCCCTGTGACAAGACCTTGCTTTTTTCTGACAAGTGACTACATTTTAAACATACATGCACACACTTTTTACTCAAATTGACACTGACAAGAAAAACACTCTCTTTGCCATCATGGCAAGGTGTCACTTAAAACTTTGATTGTCAAGTTCTTATAATTCAAAATTCAAAGAGGTATTTCTGACGTCATGTTGCAGCATTCATAAGAAAGCATATTCCTTGCTCAGAAAAAAAGGAAATAAACAGATCTGTTCCACCCTGGAGGCAGGGGGGAAGGAAAATAATTAGGGTAGAAATAATAAAATTTTTCAGGAAAGAATAGACTAAAGAAGGTATCTACAATCTCTATGGATTAACTACTACTACTACAAAAAAAAAAAATCCCAAACTGACCTTCTCTCTTTCAACAACAAAAGAAAAACACATCAGAAACCCAAAAATGTGTTTAAGGTGTGACTACCCCAGGACAGGTCATTGCTCACTAACTCCTGGGTTAAACACCCAGGGCACTTGGAGTTGGTTATGAAGTGAAGTCAGTGGAGTTACATCAGCAGAAACGCCATGAAGAAATGTATCAAAGTGCAATATCACTGTTACGCCATTCTGGTGCCTAGTGTACAGGGGTATATTTACTTCTGACGTTATTTCAGAGGATTGTAACTTTCCTGGCATCTCTCTCCATATGTATCAGTGCACCTCTTTGAGACTTTTGTTTGGAAAACCAGAGCACTGACTTTATTTAGGCAGTTTCCAAAAGCCATGCTTAAATTTTCCGTCTTATTCTATATTTCATTAGGCAAATGGGACAAATAAAGTTGGCAAGGTGAAACCTCCTACAGGTATGCTGAAAGGCTTTGTTACAGCAGACATGAACTGGTCCTGCTCATGCTCCAAGGAAAAAGGTTTGCTCTCAGTGGACACAAAGCAGTGTGGCTGCATTAACATGACACAGAGCCAAATCTTGTATTTTCAGCACCTCACCCTGGAAACACAGGCAGAGTAAGCCTATGTAAGTGACAAAATGGTCAGGTAGGCACTCTGTATAATTTATTGGGCAGGAAGGAAAATAAATTTTTCTTTACTGGCCAAATCTCCTTCAGATCATAGAAAGCATGTATATTATTCCCTGAGTGAACATATCACACCAGTTTGTACCAGTAGATGTCCTCCACAAAAAATGCAGGTATGACAGTGGCCCCAATGACAAAACCCGCCTTTTGAAACTCAATTCTGAGTTCCCCCCTTTAATCCTTAGTATTAGCCAAGGTGGAGGCAATCGTTTGCACGGTGAAGTTTATGCTGTGTTAATGAAGCAAAGTGCCTCAACCTATTTATACCAGGTTACCTGAGAGTTTAAAAACAGCATCAACATATTCAGAAAATATGTACATTGCATTTTCAGAGTAGTTTCTGCTAAAATGCACAGTGCTGGTTAGCTTCTTTTGACCACTGCAGAACCAGAACTACTATAGGAGAATGAGCTGGATTCTCCTCAACTGTTAACAATAAGTTATTTAACAAGTTCCAGTCACACCTGTGTAAATTTATTGAAAACAATGGCATTGCAAAGGATGTAATCTAGAAAGATTAATGGGTTGGTACTGCTTAAACTGAGGACTTAGTTTTTGGTCAGTAGAGCCCTTCCAAACTGGTGCTGACATACAGGAAAAGAGCTCCACTTTCCTTTAAGATCCCATGCTCAACCATTTGGCTTGGCATTTAAAAGGAGTACTTGAACTTATAGAACATTTGAATCTGGAAGCAATTTGGAGACAAAACACAGTACTGAAAATACACTCTACAGGTGGGACCATAGACGACTCTTCAAAGTACACTCTGCAGTAAAGATGAATTGCATTTTATTTAGGAGTGACAACAATATACTTTAAACTGGGAGAAATGGAGAAAAACAGTACAGGAGCCCATTCAAAACTATTTAAAGAACTTTGTCCCAGGTTTCTGAAGAGTAATTTCCAAAGTATATATTGAAAACATTTGGGGGCAAATGATGAAGACAATTTTTATCTTAGCCAAATACAAAGTTGAAAAATAAGCCCAGTTTATTCTCTTGACAGTACATCCTGGATACTCTTGGGAGCAATTTTGTTAAAACATAAGGAAGAAAATTCTTTGTCTTTTAATAGGAGTTTGAAGGTAACTTGTTTTACAGGTGTTTATAAATTTTTCTTCACATGACAGCATTGGTGCAAACTGGTATCTACAATCTTTGTAAGCCCAAGAAAGACAGAAATAATTGCCACACAACATCTGTGAATTTAATCAAGGCCAAATTCTCTATGTGCTATTTGATTTAAACCAGAAATTTAAATTTATAATAAAAGGGGAAATATACTTCCTGCCTAATTATTACTGGGGCTTTTCACCAGAACATTGTCCTTAGTTACAATAATGAGAAAGTACTTTTTAGCAGACAAAAAATTCACACCCGAGAGAAATAATAGAGGAGTCAAAGTACCAAAAAATCAATAATGTTTTATTAAGATATGCTTCAGAGAAAGTATACAGAAGGAAAATCATAACTAGTTGTATCAGAATAAATAACATTCCCCAAAATATTCCCAAAGGAAATTGGTACCCAAGAATGAAGCAGCTGGAGCAGTAAGGCAATATGTGGAATGGCAGCACTGTAAGGGAATTGTCAGAAATTGTTTTCTGCCCCCAAGACTGTCAGCCTTTATCTCGGTTCCAGAGGGAGAAAAGATCACGCACTTTCAGAAAGACATGTAAGCGGGGAAAAGAATTCTTTTTTAATCCCCAGATCATCTCTCAGATTTGTTCTCGAACATGGAAATAAAGAACCTGGACCACTTGCTAACAGGGTAGACCTTGCTTTGACTCCTTCTTAATCTTCAAGCATTTAGAAATTCATTGGCTTTTCTTTGTATTCATTTTGGCATGTGTTTATTAGCTATATCAAATTCTTAGCTTAGTGTTTCATATACAGTGTTATCTTTGGCAGAAAATGAAAGATGTATGAACAATTTAAACACTGAACACTGATGTAAAGATGGATCGGCTCATTACAAACTGATTTCCTCTCGTCAAACTATGTGGGTGAAGGATGAAGAAACAAAATGCAAAAACATGGTAGTCAACGTGGTGACATACTAAATCATCTTCCAATCATTCTCAATAACTCTACAACTACAGCATGCTATCCTGATGGCCCCATCTGAGTTGATGATTTTTCACAATGTATTTCATGGCTTCCATCCCTACATGAGACTTTATTACTATCACATAGGAATAAAAAGCCATAAAACACTAGAGTGAATTTATCTTGATCAGATGCAATACTTATTTTCTTCACATGATTTCACCACCATTCCAAAACTAACCAATGATTTCATGCTACATTACTAAACATTTTAAACTACATTTCAATGACAAGAAAGACACTGAAATGGTTACATCACAAATTAACAGAGCTTCAGCCTTTAAACACATTCCTACCTAGGAGAATCAAGAAACAATCACAAGACACAACCATTTAATTCACTGATAAAAGACAGGACACCACAGAAAAATATCACTTCCACATACATCTTTCAACACATAAGGAAAGACGAATGACACAAAAGAAACTGGTATAGATTAAAGCTATGAAAGCACCACTACCAGCATCTTTTAAAAACTATTTTCCATAGTAGCTTCCTGGCATGCATTATAAAAAAATCAGACTCCATCACTAAGACATCTTTAAGACATCTGAGCTTAATGGGAGAAACAAAGCAAAATTCCCTGCTTATGGCACTGAAACAGCTGCTACCACAGAGCTGCTACCTGATATGACTCACTCGTCCCTAGGACTTCTACCTTCTTGGCTATGATAAATTTACTATAGCTCCAAAGTCCATATTTCTCCTGATGAAAGACCAAATGAGACAAATTATAACATACCCTTATTTTCCAAGCCAGACTATGATACCGAGGTCCTGGTCTGAAAACAGTTATTTATTAATGTAATTACTATTCATCTTCTTATTACTACTAATTGGCCAAGTTGAAACACAAGTCTCTAGGGTCATTGAAAAGTCAATACAATAATTTAACTGCCATTTGAAAATAATTTTTCTTGTACACTTGCAAGCAAACTAAGCTGCATCAGAAATGTCTTGTTAAGCTAAAAGCCTCTGCTTTACCAAAAATATTTTACATTTTCCCACCCATGTAACCCCACTGGCATGGTACCAATATTAATTCTGATGTACTGTTGACACTAGAACTAAAAATTAACTCAGGTTTGATTTATATACTGCTATCCTTTCTTGCCTACCAAATCCTATTTCTTGCATAATATAATGTTGATAGCATAGAAAAGAGCAAGAAATCATTAAATGAAAGGAAGTGCATAAATAAATTCAATTATCATGCATAAAACATGCAAATGATTTAAAGACTGCATATGAAACTCTAGTTTATATTCATTAATCTCAGGTTGCACTTTTGAGGGAGAAAGAAACACTAATTGGGTCCAGATTAATGCAGTCCCAAACCTTCCAATTTGTTTTTAGGTGAGGGTTAAATGAGATGTATTAAAATAAACACAGCTGCTCACCTTTCCCAACCCTGTTTCATTTGTGGGAGAAGGTGAAAACTAAAAAGTATATAAGTAAATTGCAGTCTTGGTGTACTGAGAATTTGGGCTTTTTCTGGACACCTCAGGAATGCTACTTACCCACTGCAGCTCCTTCTTTTTTATTTTTCTTTTTTTGGGTTTTTTTTAGGGGGGCTACTAAAATAACTTGGTTGAAAACTAGTCCAAAAACTAAGCTAGTAACTTGACATGGAGAACAGGGTGGGTAGTGTTTGTGCTTGCCTAAATCCTGCCTTGTTTTCCTCCCTTCCCTACCCTGAATGATGCTGAAGATGGACCATTTTAAACTGCCTGCAGTCAGTTCTAAAAGGGGCTCAGTCCAAAGCCAGCACATTGCTGCCGCACGGCTCCATTACATGGGCAATGGGGACTCATGAGAGGACTTGACCGGTTTGGCTTTGCTCACCCAGCCGGCAGAAACACGATACGTAACGGGGGCAAACCCTTCCAACCCACTGTCTGCTCCACCTTTGCTGCCCAGGGATTCCCCCAGCCTCTGCTGCACTAGCTGGGTATAAAAATAACAGTCCCCCCGGCTCCCACTTCACTCTCCCGCTGGACCTGGGTGCTGGTCCCCGATGCTTGCCCTCACTGCTGGCAGCCCCATGAGAGGCACAGGGGTACCTGGGGACAAGCCGCCGAGGACAAGACGAGCAGTGGGTGATGGGGAAGTGGCGTTCCTGGGGCTGATCTTGCCCCAGGAGATAGGGAAGGACGTGGGAAGGAAAATGGATTTTTGGCCCAGAAACAAAAAACAAGGGAAGGGCCCGTTCCCTTTCCTCTGCTGGCAGAGGAAGGTTAAATAAAGCGAACAAAAAAAGGTCACCAAACTAATTTCACACTGAAGCCAATGAATTTGGATGAGAGGCCCAAAGGGGAAAGGTTAGGGTGTTATCAGTGACATAATTTCTCTTCCCTTTTGTTAAAACGATTGGAAATTAACCCCCGCCAACACAATGGAACACACTTTCTGCAGGGTGGGAAGCATTCAAAATCTTACATTTCTCTTATTATTTTTTAAATGTTATCCTCTTGAACTACAGACATTACACCATGAAAGCACGACAACACATACATGTAGACTCAAACATATATTCACATATATGGTTTCAGACACAGACCCACTTCTGCTGACAGCCTGACTCTGAGAGCTTTTTATTAGAATTAATTTCCGCATGTTTGCAGATGCTAAATTAGTTGCAATAAATAACAACAATAAGGCTGAAATCTGTCAACATCTTGACAAATATTCAGAGAGCCATTTAGTTAGGAAATATGCTTATGATATTCATTGCTCCTAAAAGAGAAAATGATTATACAGTAACTAAACCCTAAGTAAGAGCTAAAGATATTCACCTCATGAAGCCATTTCTCAACTAGCCCCTTGGCACTTGCTGGAATTATTCGCAGCACGATCTCTACTTTTTCATTTTCTGCTGACTCCATGTGGGTAATTTCTTTCTCATGATTAAAAGTGAGCTTGGCAATTCCTTCAAAGCATTTCCTTAGGTGTGGTTGGACATGGAGTGGATCCTTTGTCTCAAAAAGGATTCCTGAGAGATCATTGCTGCATCGAGAGAAAAAACCTGAAAAACGATAAAAAATGAACTTTAGAGGTATTTATAGAAACATATTTTACACCAACATCGACAGCAGACAGATGAAATGGACTGTTTACCTCGGAAAGAATAGTCTTTTCTTTGCCAAATAATCATTCAAGGCCTTCCTGAATGTCATCCAAAAGCGATTCTGCCTCCTTCAACTTATCCAGCATCTGGGGCTGCGAGATAACCCTCGTGGCATTGGTCTCCTTCACTGACTCCTTCGTTATTAGCCTCCTGGTGGGTGAGATAGAACACAGTGAATGTAATAACCATACTTCACACAACAGGCTCTCTCTCTCTTTTAAATTGAAAATCCCCTTATTACAAAACAAGGGGTGTTCTTTTTCTTCTACCTTTAAGTAGGACTGCCACATTCATTGCTTTTTACAAAAACGCAGCTGCTTTTTAAGCTACAGATAAATAGAATCTGCTAGGCGGTAATTCTGCTCAGTCTGAATGCATTATTTTCTAAGTCACTTTGGTGAGGGACTTTTTATCATAAACTGGAATGAACAAGGAAAGTCCTTTTCTCAACTAATTATGAGTACGCTTTGTTCTATACTATTAACTTACAATGCCAGATTGATCAGAGCTTTTTTTTTCCCCCTTCCCTTCAGCCAGTTCAATAAATTAATGCATTTTTTCTGGGAAATTAGAGACCTAATTATTAAGACTTTATAGACTAATGATGAAAATATAAATAACACAGAACAATAAAGAATGGTGTATCAATAACGTTCACACAATCCCTTTGATGTGCACAATGCAATCTCCCATTTTTAACAACACTGATGCATGGACGGGAGTTACTTTCATTCAATCTACAGAATTTTCCTCTCATAAAGATTTGTTAAATGGGATATTTTCTAAGAACTGAGGAAAAAGAGCAAAGCTGAAACACCATTTTTCATATACATATCCCTGGCACCCATTTTGTTTTCCTATTGCTGGACTTTCAATTTATAAAAATCAGGAATGGCAGAATAGAAGGTAAAGCTAAAAGACATTAAACCAGACAAACATCAGGACTTCTGCTGTTACTTTTCCCACTATAAGACATAATGTAGTATGTTTGATTTGAAAAATAGTTCTGTTTATTTATTTTTTTTTTAATCAGCTACTTTCAAGGATGGTTTAGTTTGCAAAGAAGAGTTTGGTATTCCCCAGTAATACCAAAAACCAGAATATAGTTCTGAGGTTTCGGGACCTTCAGTGATCCAGAACGCTTGGCTTTGACAAAGGAAAAGATACTCAACCACATTCCAGGTGGACAACACCACATTTATCTCAACTGTTGTCCATAGCTCATAATTACTGGTACAAAACCAATCCAATACATGAAACGTAAACATTTAGATATTGTCACATAGTTCCTTTCACGTAACATATACTGTGATGAATGGAATTTAAATAAATAAATAAATAAGGAAGAAAAATCCTTTCTCCTTATTGGTTCAAATTCACTTTTGATACTTATGAGTTGAAAACCATCAGTATGGTAGAAAAACCTGTCGACAGAACTGCTTCTGTGCAGCATTCAGGATTACAAATTAGAAAGAATCCTGGAAACAAGAACTTGCTTAGTGAAAGAAAACTGACACTGCCATCATCTTAATGTCCTACTTGCATTCAAAATAATCCCATCGCTATGTATTTCTGCCTGAAATATTATGAGGGGTATTTATTATACATTTTTCAAGCACCTACTGTAAGAAGATATATACATACAGCCAACAACAGTGTCATTGCTTTGAGATGCTAAAACTTGCTACTTCTATGAGGCATTTCTCAGTCCTCTGATACACTTGGCAAACTATGGACCCTTTTGGGTTACTGGTCTCCATATCTGGCCAACCTGGATGCTGGAGTGCTAGGAGAAGCCCAGTTCATGTAGAATTAAGAAAACCAAAACTGTTCTACTAAGAAATAACTCTACATGTATCAGTGGAGCTTCCAAGATGTGAGAGTAAATGAACACATCCACACAAATATTCATTTAACTGACTACACTTTATTTTAGTACCAAGCTATGTGTTTGTGTACACTCAAAACATGTCCTTTCATATTATCTCTGAAACAAAGACACTATCTAGCATACTGCCAATTTAGGTATGTTATACTTTGTAATAAATTAATAAAAGAATTTTGAAATGCTTATTCCTGCTTGCTTAAAAATATATCTGGATCTGTCCATTTAGCAACACTTCTTTTCGCGATGTGACAGTAAGGACACTAAACAAATAACTGTGAATGTGAGAAGGCTTGCCAATGCGAGGTACTGTTTTCCCTCGACTAATTTCAGAATTATATTCTCAACAATTTTGTGGCCAACTTCCAGGCATATGACTGGCCTTCAGATTACTGAGCATCCGACTTTTAACATTGCTAATATCAATGGTGCACAATATATTTTGATTAAAAATGAACCTATTTTATTTCAGCTGAATCAATTAAAGACAATGAAATAGTCAGATTGCACCCTGTGCTCATCCTCTGCTGAGTACTAACTGACAGCTTTTCACAGAAGCAAAGTTTATGGTGCAAAATGATTAAGTGACTCAACAAACATTACAGCCCTACTAGAGGCCCATTTACATACAGGGACAAGATCTATAAACTCCCAGTTGTGTACTTTATCCACCTGACCATGTTTCCCTACGATTCAGAAGGCAGAATCAAAATGAAGATGAACTCAGGAAAAACTAAAAAAACCCACCATGTATCTTTACCAACCTCTTTGTAGCTACTGCTTTGCCTTGAAACTATATGTAAATTAGCTGCATATGTCTTCCAATACATTTCTTGCATGATTAAAAGCAAGTGTTTTACAGGTGCTTTTTGATATGCATGCACTTTCAATATTCTGCTGGTCATTCAATAGCACATCAGATATAACTAAACACAGACTTAACACTCTGGGCAAGCAACAGCAGCAAAGGCCAATTTTTATGACTTTCCCCTGCCCGAAACGAAACAAATCTCTAGGTCCTAACCATATGAGGAGTAAGTTAACAGCCAAGAGCTTACCATTTCTTATTGACAGGTCTCCTCGTGCTGTCCTGGAGTTACTTGTGAACCAGAACTTGAAGTCACTACTCCATAATACCCTGCGTAAGTTACAAAAATGAAACCAGATATCCAACTGAGTTGAAAAGAAAGCAGTGTCTCCCAAATATAAAAATATTTGACATCAAAATCCTCTAATAAATATTTTGCTGAAAATGTTCTTTACCTGTTTCCAGTTTTACTTCATGGAGTACAATGAGAAATAAGCCATGCACAAACGCCTGTTTGCCTTTCTCACTTGAATGATTCACTAACTTACTGTGAGGCTGTCTCTCTATTGTTTCTGAGCTCACATCATAAAAACTAAACAGAAATCAATTTAAGACAATGAACTTTAAACTTTATTTTCCCCCTCGGTATTCTGAAGTGGCACGGCTAAGTTGGAAAAGTTTTAAATAATGAAAGTCACTGAAGCCTAAATCACATACAATAGTGAAAGCTGAGATGTGAGATGGAGATGAAATCTAAAAGCTAATTAAATTCAACAAGAGCCTCTCAAAGGCAACATACCAGCTTAGCCTCCCATGCTAATATTTCGTTTTGAAGGGTGCAGTAAATGGAGGGCCTTTCATGGCTGCAGATTTCACAATGTGATCCACCAGCTAAACCTGAGAGGGGAGAAAAAAAAAGATTAGATGCATGGATTACTGTACTGAATAGATGCCAAGGCCAAGATAAAAAGAATAGATAAGTTAGGGCTTCTGAGGAGCTAAATTTGAAGCCAACCAGCAAAACGGATTGAACCTTATTACCTCTAGTCACTGAGAAATTCCCTAGACAGTTGGCTGTAATTTGAAAAGGTCAGAAAAAAATTTCCTTCACAGTATTATTGCTTCATGGTTTAAGGGTGTACATTTGTGAGATGCCAGCTCTAATCATTTTTATTGACTTGCTCTAGAGAGACAGACAGATGCACAGGGAGGCAAGACAGATGGATAAGACATATCCTACCTTTGTTTCCAGTTCTAAAATGTATCACAGTATTAGGTATGTTTTAATGTTAATCATTTCAGTTTATCCTTTGCCATCTCTGAGAAGAATGTGCCTTGTTTCTCTATGTCAGCCACAAAAGGGGGAAAAAACCCTTGTGCATATTATTGGAAACTTGCTACAATTTTTCATATTTGATCTGAGTGTTCATTGAATTCCTTGTGAATCTGAAATATACAACTGAAATTCAGTAGGTGTAATAGGATTTTCTAGACAATTTTAGGTATGCTTAGTTGTTTTTTCTTTTCACCTAAAGGGGAGCAGTTCTCACTGAACAGATTATAAAAATGACCTTCAACACACTGACAATACAAGCTTTGTTATCAATGTAGCTGTCCTGGGGGAAAAAAAAAAACAAAAAACAAAAAACAAAACCCAACAACAATAAAAAACAAAAAACCCCAAACAAAAAACCAAAAAAACCCAAAACCCAAACCCACCCTAATTAAAAGCATTTAATTCTTTGACTTAGCTACACAAATGCTTGTAATCAAATATGAACATTTGCTAACATTACACTTTCAGTCAATTTTTTTGTCACGCAATTAAAATCAAAGGAGATTTTACAATACAAAAGCAGAATTATCCACCCCAACCCCTGGAAAAGTTTAATTAACATTAGATTTTCTTTTGCTCAGATGATGTTTGTCTTCCATTCATGATACAAACATCGGTATTCACTGTATCCTGGCTCTGAATGCACTGCAGAGGCAATTTTAATGGCCATTAAAGTACGGCTCTGTGAGTTCCTCTACTGTATTATGTTTATCGAGCCTGCCTGAAAGCTGACTAAAACTGTTTCCACTCGGATAAGAAAGCCATTTCCATATGGTCAAGTTCCCTCCCCTCAAGCCCCGTACATTCAGAGAGTAACAAGAAATTGCAGCAGAAGAGTTGCATATATATTCACTCCTCCAGAACTTTATAGCTCTGAAAGGAAATCAGAAAGGCTTAGCTGTAGCGAGGAACAAAAAGCACGGGGAATTGTTCCGCTAATGGAAGCTGATACTTCAAATTGAAATGGGACTG